>CAUYLG010011090.1:0-61306 GCA_963573385.1 Cacajao melanocephalus | reverse complement strand
TTCACATAGTCCCATATTTCTTGGAGACTTTGTTCATTCCTTTTTACCCTTTTTTCTCTAATCTTGCCTTCTTGTTTTATTTCATTGAGTTCATCTTCGACCTCTGATATCCTTTCTTCTGCTTGGTCAATTCAGCTGTTGAAACTTGTGCATGCTTCGTGAAGTTCTCGTGTTGTGTTTTTCAGTTCCATCAATTCAATTATATTCCTCTCTAAGTTGTCCATTCTCGTTAGCATTTCGTTAAATCTTCTTTCAAGGTTCTTAGTTTATTTGCATTGGGTTAGTACATGTTTTAGCTCACAGAAGTTTCTTATTATCTACCTTCTGAAGCCTGATTCTGTCAGTTCGTCACACTCCTTCTCCATCATGCCTTGTTCTCTTGCTGATGAGGAGCTGCAATCCCCTGTAGGAGGAGAGGCATTCTGATTTCGGGTGTTCTCAGCCTTTTTGCACTGGTTTCTTCCCATTTTTGTGGATTTATCCACCTGTCGTCTTTGTAATTAACGACTTTCAGATTGGGTCTGAGTGAACGTCCGGCTTGTTGGTGATGAAGTTTTTTCTGTTTCTTAGTTTTCCTTTGGTGGACGCCCCTTCCCCACAGAGCTTGGCCTTCCCGGGTTCAGCTGTGCTTACTGTGAAACTCTCTGTCCTCAGCACTTCCAATTGCTGTTCTCCTTGTGGGGATGGGACCAGCAGAGCCCGACTCAAAGGGCAACCAATCCCGTATACTCCGCACTGAAAAGCGCTGCGCCGCGCCGGGGCTCCAGCAAAACAGCTGCACGGGCCAAAAGAGTTGCGCTGGCGACACGTGTGGCTCCTCCGCTGGGAATCTCCCAGTTTGTAGGCCACAGAAATTCGTCTGAAATTGCGGTGTCCACTCGCTCTCTGTGCTTTCACTGGGAGCTACAATCCTGAGCTGTTGTTAATCAGCCATCTTGGATCTCTCCGCTGAGAAATTGACTCTTAATAATGATTTGCCATTTAACATTCAATCTTCTTCCAGGGAAGACCACTAGAGAAATCATTTGTTCTTCATAAGTAGCTGATTTACAAAGTAACTGATGCAATCATATTTTACAATCAGCCTCTTCATTTAAAGTACTGGTTAACCTTGCTTAGGGTCATGAAAACATTTGATGAAAGCTATGCATTCTCCCTCCAGAGGGGCACCCATCCACTCCAAATTTTGCTTGCAATTTTAGGGAACTTTTGGAATCTCAGAGTTTTTTTCATGTTCTCCTTGTAAAGAACCATTGAATTAAGGATCCCTATTCCTCAGTTATCAATAAGTGTTAGTTTATTTTACAGATAGGCTAAGTTAAATCCTTAATTCAGATAGTGAGAAAAGGGAAAGTTTGGTTATCATGTAAAATTTTTAATACATTTGGCAATAGTAATAATAACCATAAGTTATCAAGTGCTTGCTTAGTTTCAAGCACTGTGTAAAACATTTCATATACATTACTTTGTTTTAAATCCTCATTCCAATTCTATATTATAGGTATTATAGATTCAAGAGGTTAAAAGACCCACCAAATGTCCTAGGGCTAATAAGTAGACTCTGGACCAGGCAGGCATACCTTCACTTTTAAGGTCTTTCAGAAGTTAGAGGAAAATATCTCATAGTCTGTTGCCTTTAAAAGAAAACACTGTGATCTTGCTTTTAACAGCCAGCTTTTGATGACAATCACTTCCAAAAATAAAAAATAGCTTCCAGGGACACATAAATCTTTTTCTTTGGCTGCATGCAATAAGGCTTTATGTTACTTAGGGTGGTCTGAGGTGTCCTAAGCTTGCCTTCATTCTGTACTTTTTGCCTTGGAGTCTAAACATCATGGCCCAAACCAAAGGATCAACATACCAGTCTGTGCCTGACTGAAGTGGTCAGGAGGTTGGCAATGTTGCAAGGTATGATGCAGGAGTGAACATGAGTATACGACACCTCTATGCCTCGGTTTTGCTAAACTGCCTCCAAACCATGATCTGAGCTAATGCCTTCCTGTAAAGGTAGTTAATAAATTTTTGACACCCATCAGAGCTTCCTTTGAAATATAGTAGCTCCCACAGCACAGAAGCAAGCTTCTTCCGTTCCGTTAACAAGGGCGAATACAACTTTCTTCCTTGTGAATTGTTTAGTTGGTTTACTCCTGCTTACATGCAGATCTGTTTACCCCATCTACCGTCACACTCTGTCTTGGGCATCACAAAATTAAAAGCATCTCTGTGAGTCCTAAGCAAGGCTGGCCTTGAGAGTAGTCAGAGTGGACAGTTGCTTCCATGGTGCAAGGAAGGGCTCTGTGTTCATAAATAACACACTGCCCCCGGCACCTGTCACATCAGTGTCATTCTATTGCATCAGCAAGAGATTCTGTCCTTTAGGGCTTACTGTTCCATCTTCCAGTGTCCCTTTTAAAATTTAGATAGCGACATAATGGCTCCTAGTTTAGACCAAGATCTCTTGGGATAGTTACTGGAGTACCATGAGGCTGGGAACGTGGCAGAAAGTCTAAGGCTAGGATCCAGTGGGAGGTGATAAGAAGGGACAAGAAAAGGGCATTCAGTAAAATTTGGTTTTCTTTATGATTTTATCCAAGGCCAGCCCGAAGAGAAACCATGGGGTTCTAAAGGAGATGCAAGTTTCTTCTGTGTGGAATGGGGGACACTGATGCCCTGGGAATTTTTCTTTTACCTTGAAGCTGCAATAGTTCTTCAGTGTTGAGCTTATCTACTGGAGGTCCCTGAGAGAATCATCAGGATTTATCCTATCAGAGGAATGGCAAAAGTTAAAAGATATTTTCTTGTTTTTTGTTTTTTTTTGTACTGTCAAAAAAATACAGTTGTCATATACAAAACAATGCTAATTCTCATTTTTATGTACTTTGATCATTTATATGCATACTTTTAAAGATGTGGAGAAATCAGTAAACAAAACAAAATTCTGTTACAACTTTGCTTTTTATTTGGTGGCTGAACATTTATTTTTTAAGAATTGCATAGCGCAAAGCGGCAAACCACGTGAATGCATTCGTTGGGATGATTTAAACAACAGAATCAACTAGTCCCCCAAAAATTTCAGAGAGAAGTGTAACTCTGTCAGAATTAGGTTTTATCCCACAGTCACAGGTAACTTTTACTTACAAGCAATGAGTTACAGCAATTCCCTCTTGAGGGTATTTGCCTTTTCTAGTAGAGAGAAATCCTATGCATGATGTGGGGAACTAGATCAGTTTAGCATCTTTCTTAACAGCACAGTATGTTCTTTTGATAAATTGAAAACATGCACACACACAGATGAACGATCTTAGTCCAAAAAACAAATGCCACTTTTATGTTACTTCAAAGAAACACAACTCACCACTTTAGAAAAAGATATAAAAGGCAAAATGGTCTGTAGAAACTAAACATGATATCTGGCACGTGCTAAAAATTCAGTATTTACTAAATAAACCAATAACTGTATGACTGTAAACACAACTCTTAAAATTAGCCTTGTGTTTCCTCTATAGGTTATAGATACATTTTTGCTGAATTCTCTTCAAATTTAGTGGCTTCACTGATTGATGCTTATTTTCTATGTGAATATACTAATGATAGAACCTGTTTACTAGTTTTGCTTATCTCTAGTTTTATATTACAAAAGTAAAGACTTTTAATGAAATTAGTATGAAGACTAGTAAAAATAAAATAAAAGCAATAAGAAAAAATAGAGAAAAAAGAAATTTTTACTATTGATTTCCAAGTCAGATTTAATTAGAACTTTGGGAAGATGCATGTTAGCTTTTGAGGACTACACTCACAACAGTTTAGGAAGGAGTTTAGACTCACAAACTCGTGGGTGTCTAGGGGAATATATAAACTTACAGAGTAACAGACTAGAGTAAGATAGGCCCATGAAGATACAACTTATTAATATATGTGCCCTGATCACAAGTTAGTATGATAAAATGATTTTTAAATCCCTATCCTTTGTCTGTAATTCTACATCTAGGAATCTGTCTTATAGAAGTAATCAGAAGGCCAGGCTTGGTGGCTCTCGCCTGTAATCCCAGCACTTTGGGAGGCTGAGATGGGTGGATTGTCTGAGCTCAGGAGTTTGAGACCAGCCTGGGAACATGGTGAAACCTCATCTCTACAAAAAATACAAAAATTAATCAGATGTGGTGGTATGCACCTGTAGTACCAGCTACTTGGGGGGCTGAGGCAGGAGGATCGCTTGAGCCTAGAAGGTCGAGGCTGCAGTCAGCCAAATTCACACCACTGCACTCCAGCCTGGGTGATTAATGAAGACTCTGTCTCAAAAACTAAGTAAGTAAATAAAAAATAATCAGAAATGCAAAAAAAAACATGTGTATGTGAGAATGTTTATCTCATCTGTGTTTAAATTGCCAAAATATTAGAAACAACATAAATGTCCCAAAATGGGAAATTTGTCTAAGACATTATCATACACACAAAAGATGTAATACTACACAGTTATTAAAATTCATGTACTTGACTGGGCACAGTGGCTCACACCTGTAATCCCAGCACTTTGGGAGGCCGAGTCAGGAGATCGAGACCATCCTGGCCAACACAGTGAAACTCCATCTCTACTAAAATACAAAAAATTTCCCAGACGTGGTGGTGCGTGCCTGTAGTCTCAGCTACTTGGGAGGCTGGGTCAAGGGAATTGCTTGAACCCAGGAGGCAGAGACTGCAGTGAGCCAAGATTGCGCCACTGCATTCCAGTCTGGCGACAGACCGAGACTCCGTCTCAAAAAAAAATTT
Organism: Cacajao melanocephalus; assembly: GCA_963573385.1. NCBI lineage: Eukaryota > Metazoa > Chordata > Mammalia > Primates > Pitheciidae > Cacajao > Cacajao melanocephalus. The sequence continues at coordinate 56,539 of CAUYLG010011090.1, read as the reverse complement.
CATATACTTGAAAGAATATTTAATGTTCTATGTAAAGTGTCAGTTTAAGTATGATGTTTATTTAACCAGATATGACTAACCACTTTTAAGAAACTAAGATGAATTTTTCTCCCAACTTCATTGAAATATAGTTGACAATTTAAAATTATATATATTTACTATGTACAGCTTGATGATTTGACATGTATACATTGTGAAATGTTCACTACAAATCAAGCTAAGTAAACTATCCATTCTCTCATATAGTTTATCTTTTTGGGGGGTACAGCCATTGTAACAAACAGTATGAAGTTTTCTCAAAAATTTAAAATAGAACTACCTTATGATCCAAAGGGATTGAAATCACTGTCTCACAGAGATATATGCACTTCCATGTTAGTTGCAGCATTATTTATAGTAGCCAAGATATAGAAACAATCTACGTGTCCACTGACAGATAAATAAGTGAAGAAAATATGCTGTGTATTTACAATGGACTCTTAGCCTTAAAAAAGAAGAGAATCTTGCCATTTGTGACAACATGAATCAATCTAGAGGATACTATGCTAAATGAAATAAACCAGGTACAGAAAGACAAACTTATCTGTGGAATCTAAAAAGTTGAAGTCATAGAAAAAAAGAGTAGAATGTTGGTTGCCAGGGGCTAGGAGGTGCTGGCCAAGGGGTACAAGTTTCAGTTAAGCAGGATGAATAAATTCTGGAAATCTAATATACAACAGTGGAACTGTAGTTACCAATAATGTATTGAATACTTGAAATTTGCTAAGGGCATAGGTTTTAAAGTTTTCACCACCAGTAACAACAAGAAAAGGGAACTAAGATGGTCTTTACAGAGGCAAAGCTTACAAAGCCCTCTCAGGAAAATTAGCTTGGCATCTACCTCTCAGGTCTGAGCAGGCCAGGAACCTTGGTGATCTGGAGAAGACAGAAGATTGCCCACATGTGCAGGAAAGCAAGTAGAACTTGGTGGGGAGAGTTTCTTGGCTTGGGAAGGAGCAGAAATTTGAAAGAGCAATTCATTATCTGAATCACCCAAGCAGAGGCTTCATTACATAAGTTATTGTGTCTGTCTACATGGAACCAAAAGTTTATTTTCCATTTATTAGTGGTGAGTGGCAGCTCCTGAGAAAGGTTTGGCCAGTTACAGACAATAAAAAAGCTACTTTTGGTTTGCACAATTGAATTGTAGGGTGAGTAAAAAATATTTTGACTACATTGATTAGCTGTAGTAACAATAAAAATAATATCTCAGCCTGGAATAGTGGCTCACACCTTTAATCCCAGCACTTTGGGAGGCCGAGGCAGGTGGATCATGAGGTCAGGAGATCGAGACCATTTTGGCCAACATGGTGAAACCCCATTGCTACTAAAAATACAAAAATTGGTTGGGCATGGTGGTGCGTGCCTGTAATCCCAGCTACTCAGGAGGCTGAGTCAGGAGAATCGCTTGAACTAGGGAGAGGGAGGTTGCAGTGAGCCGAGATCGTGCCATTGCACTCCAGCCTGGTGGCAGAGTGAGACTCCATCTCAATAATAATAATAATATCTCTAGACTTTTAAAAAGTATTATTTTTTAACTTTCATTTTAAGTTTTATCTTAGGTTTGTTATATAGGTAAATTGCATATTTCAAGGGTTTGGTGTACAGAGTATTTTGTCATCCAGGTAATAAGCATTGTACCTCATAGGTAGTTTTTCTATTCTTGCCCTCCTCCTACCCTCGACCCTTAAGTAGGTTCTGGTATCTGTTGTTCCCTTCTTTGTGTTCATATGTACTCAAAGTTTAGCTCCTACTTATAAATGAGAACATGGGGTATTTGGTTTTCTGTTCCTGTGTTAATTTTCTTAGGATAATGGCCTGCAGCTCCATCCATGTTGCTGCAAAGGACATGATCTCATTCTTTTTTATGGCTGGCTAGTATTCCGTGGTGTATATGCACAACATTATCTTTATCCAGTCTACTGTCATTGTGCATTTAGGTTGATTCCATGTCTTTGCTGTTGTGAACAATGCTGCAACGAACATACGCATGCATGTATCTTTATGGTGCAATGATTTATATTCCTTTGGGTATCTATTCAATAATGCGATTGCTGAATCAAACGGTAATTCAGCTTTAAGTTCTGTGAGAAATCACCAAACTGTTTTCCATAGTGGCTGAACTAATTTACATGCCCACCAGCATTGGATAAGCATTTCCTTTTCTCCATAACCTCACCAGCTTCATAATAGCCATTCTGACTGGTGTGTGAGATGGTGTCTCATTGTGGTTTTGATTTGAATTTTTCTAATGATTAGGGGTGTTGAGCATTTTAAAAAATATTATTCTTATGCATATACATATAAATGTTCATATACAAATACATATACATATATTCTCTCTAAAAAATTCATTCCTGGCATAATGTATTTTGTTCAACATGGCAAACAATCCTGTCTGGTGCTCAAGTCAAAGTTTTCCCCTTCAAAATGGATTCAAATAATAATGAGTCACTGCATTTTTTCATATCTTGTTTTGAAATCATGTACAGGCCATTGATTTCCTTCTGTTGCAAGCAGCTGATTATAATGGTTGAACCTTTGTTCAAACCCTGACCTGCCTGCATTAGCTACCTGGTTAACTGTGTCTGGTGTGTCACAAATAGTCAGTAAACATTGCCTGTTATTACTCTGTGATTGAACTCCTGTGGAATGAGAAAGTAGGATGCTAGTATTTTTTAAAGTTTTAGTTTCATTCCTCACCCTTGAACAGTCACTCTGACACCCCCATTTTATTTTCTTTTCCCTCCTTTTCCCTAGAATCACCAAATTTCATCAGGTACAGCCCTACCTGCAAATCTTATTTACAACATGCTCAATGAGTAATTGGTAGCCTCAGCTTGAACATCAAAGTGTCAGGGAGCTTGCTATCTCCACAGAGCTTCTCCTTTAGTTAGGTTTTTTTGTTTGTTTGTTTGTTTGTTTGTTTTTAGACAAAGTCTCCCTCTGTTGCCCAGGCTGGAAGCAATGGTGCAATCTTGGCTCACTGCAACCTCTGCCTCCCAGGTTCTAGAGATTCTCCTACCCAGCCTCCTGAGTAGCTGGGATTACAGGCACCCACCACTATGCCCAGTTAATTTTTGTATTTTTAGTAGAGATGGGGTTTCACCATGTTGGTCAGGCTGGTCTCAAACTCCTGACCTCAGGTGATCTTCCCCCATCAGCCTCCAAAAGTGCTGGGATTATAGGCATGAGCCACTGCACCCAGCCTAGCCAGCTTTAACAATTAGAAAAACTAGTGAAGTTGAATCCACCCCTTCAAAATATTATCTGAAGATAATGTTTCTAGTTCTCTTCTAACGTTTTCTGGTTCTCTTTCTCAGAGCTATGCTGAGAAAGTATTGTTCCTCTGCAACACAGGAGCCCTGTAAATATCCCCCAGGAAGACTGTCAGGTCTCCACTGAGCCTTTTCTTTCTAAGGCTGTACAACTGCTCTTCCTATAACGTGGTTTCACCTCCTGCACCGTCTTGATTGCTTTCCTGTAAACACATTGGTTTATCCATCTCTTTCTAAAAGTGACACCGAACCACAGGCTCTGACTATAGCACAACAGCTGCAGTCAGACCAACACAAGTTTAAGTGTATGTGACCACTTCCCTTTTCTCAAACACTATAAATCTGTTAATTTAGCTCAAGCTCATATAATAATATTTAGGCTATCTTGTTACACACTTGATTTAGACCCCAGTATCTAAAGAATTCTACAAATAGTAAGTTTTCCACACTGTTTTCTGTGCAATTTTATGCAGGACTCTGTTGGACTCTATTTATTCCTGTTACATTTTATCTTTTTTCAATTTGGCCTTTATTTCCTTCTGCTAAAATTGAATGCATTTTCTATCTCTCCAAGTATTGTTTTATTTGCCGACTTAATAAGCATGCCTTCTATATGTCCTTAAGCTCCACTGATAAAGATAAATGTTGAAAAGAAATTGACACAGGACAGAAGCCTCTGTGTTAATGTTGATATATTACTTAGCACCCTCCCAGAAAAGCTGTTTATCCAGTTACAAATCCTCTTAAAGACACCACCACCTAGTATTAATGTCTCCTTTTTGATAACAAGACCATCATCAAGGAATATTGTCAAATACCTCGGTAAAATACAAATGCACAGTATCTATGATACTACGTTCCTCTGCTCTGCTAGTCAAAAAGACAAAGGAGAAGAATTAACCCACCAATCCTTCGTGATTATTTTTTTCCTAAGGGTGCTCAGACTATCCAATTTGTCCATGCAAAAATATACATTCAATGTCTGTTATGTTCTAGGCACAGGGCTAGATACAAATATATGGGATCCATGCCCTCAGGGAGTTTTCTGCCTTTAGATAACGTATTTTAGATTTTTCTCCAGAAATAATACCAATTTCTCTTTCAGTTTTAGCACACAGTCAAGCACATAGCAGGTCTTTAATAAATAGTTTTATATTGAGTTTAATAATTATAACTAACATCTATTGAGAGTTTATCTGTGACAGACATTACATTAGGTACATTAAATGGATGTCATTTAATGTCTATGACATAATTCTCCCCCGCTTTACAGATGAGAAAACAGAAGCACAAAATAGGTAATTTACCTAAACCCACATATCTACTGAGCAGTGGAGAGTGGGATATAGCTCAGTCATCTGACAACAGAGGCAACACAGGCTTAACCAATATACTCTAACTATGACTCAGCTACTCTGAAGGAATTTAATGAAAAGAGGGTCTTATTTTGTAACCTAAAATTTCATAAGCCTGAGAAAAAGTTTTCTCAAAAAGTTTAAGCAAACACCTAGCAAATTCATCCAGCAACTCCAGGGGAAATATAAAGCTTGTAGGAAAACTTTTATTTGAAAATAAGATATTCCCATTAAAATAACTGAAGTGTAAAACTATAATTTTTATCACAATAACTTAATGCTCTCAGCACAAAGCAGCGATAAGATTTTTCTTGTCCACCTCACTGCTCTACTTCATGGAAGTCAAATCATTTGAGATACAGGTGGCTCCTTAGAAGTTAACTGCACATTTAAGAACAATATGAGTGATGATATCCGATAAATTTTAAGGACTTTCTAACCTTTAGGTTTTGTGATATAATTTGCAGGAGTAAATTTCCAATTCTATTCAGTTTATTTTTTTTTAATCTAACTAATTTAAAGAAATTTTTCAATCTGGCCAGAAAGCATTCATCTTTTTCAACAAGTGATGAAAAAGCCTTAAAAGACATTTACTGTATTTATTCACAAAAATTATTTAATTGTTTTTAATCAGAAACCAAGAGGTCAGCTGAGACCCTTCTGGGGATTCTATAGTAAATATATTGACAGGTTCTATAAGGATATTCTTAACTTGTTTTTCTCATGATATAATTTTTTATGCTTAGTAATTATGCAATTTAGTTGATGGTCTATAAACAAACAAATTCTAGCTTTATTCTCTAATTAAAAAGGCCCTAGACAGATAAGCCCATAGGTGATCAACCAGAAAGAAAATAATGAGTAGCTACTACAATTTGTATTTCCATCTGTTTAAAATATTTCTAATACTGAACTATTCAATAAGCTAGTTGGTGAGGTAAAGATCAAATATTTCATAATCTCACCTTTTGGAATGATCATCTTGTCATTCTTATCCAGGGACTTACCTTCCTAAATCAGAGGAAGTGCCCTGGAGCCAATGTGTTCCTCTGTGTATCTAAAATTAAGTATCCAGTTGGTGGTTAAATTAAGATCTGACCTTGTACAACTGAAACATAAGCTGTCTCTGGCACACGGTAAAGTATTACCCATGACTTCTCTAGACTCTCATCAAAAGAAACGCAAGCCCAGAGAGGTATAATAAGATTATCTGTGTCCTGATTGGTTCAAAGAACTCTTATGAAAACAAAGGATCTGCCAATTCAGCTGCAGGGAGTGTTCCTACTGATAGAACAAAACAAAATCACTTAGAATTAACACGTATTTTAAGGATGTTTGTTCAAGAGACAAATCTGTAAGTCTTTGCGTTGGCAGACCCTACTCCACTTTTGACATATTTTAATACACACTATTTTTCTTTCACCATCTTTAAGATTCAGGTAAAATTTCATTAAGTACAATCTTCTTGTCATACTAATTTACTGTCTTTGATTTTTGTTTAACAATTGCTAGTCTGATATACAGATGGAGATAGGGCAGTCAGTGACATCTAATCTGATCAAGAATCATTAGGTCAAGTTATTGAGCACATATAGTCTAAAAAAGTGAGTAGCATATGTATTAATAAAACAAGCAATTGAGGAAGGTTGTTTGCTTTCTTTTTAAAAAAAAACAGTTAAGTTTATTGTATTATTGATTTTCCAATAAAAATAGTCTGCCTTAAATTTGTTTTGACATAGCTAGCATTGAATTAACCAGGTCACCCTCAGCACTCACAAAGCCATCTGGCCTCTGTCCTCTTCACCCCGCTAAAATAACTCTTCTTGTGGGTCTCAGTGACCTCTTTCTGATTTACATTATAAACTCATTTCATATTTTGTATTCATTTTCATTTCTTATTTTACAGATCCTCGTTGGATTTGCTGCCAGTGATTCTTCCCTTTTTCCTGAAACTCTCTACTTCTTGGGCTACTGGGAGCACTATGTGCTTTTGTTTTTCTTCTCATCTCTGATACTTTCTTTGTACTCAGCATTAATGAATATAAATAGGTGGATTGTAGTGAATTTGCCAGTTTTATTTTAAAACTTGAGAAACCGTAAATGTGAAATGAGAGGTCCAAACTCCTCTTTAACTGTGATAAAAGAAGGTGCATTTCAATCATCTTCAAAGCAAACTGAGAAATATTTTATGTTTAAACCACTATTAACTGTGTATTGCAATAGTCAAGGATAAAGTTAGATCATTGTATACACTGTCTACATTTTAACATTAATAATCTAATTTGGAATTTTTCAATACAGAATTCTTGTAAAAAGCAACCAGCATTGTGAAACACTTTAATTTTATACAACTCTTTTTTACTTACATTGAAAATTCACATAAAGCTTTAGAGTACAATGCAAATATATGGGAAAATGTGAACCCAACACTTTAAAATGTGGCTTGACATATTGCAGTGACTTTTCTGCTCTTAAGCCAATTAATTTATGCCTGTTTTATCCATTTATCTAATGGTTGTTACAGATCTACCTATGCCATACATTTAAAATAATGCATAAAATGATAGAAAAGCCAAAAAAAGGACCATGTGGTAAAATAAATGAGAGCATGTTACTGAAGACAGTCCTGTGAACAAGTCTTGCTTTACCACTTACTGTTTCTGTAGATGCACTACTTATATTTTTGAGATTATTTATCTGTAGTATGGGAGTGATGATGATGATGATACAATGACCACAGCACCACTATTTTAATGATGCCTATTCCTCAAGTAGTTAGTCATTTATACACACACAGTAAGACATACTTTGAGTAACTCATATATTTGAAAGAATGATTCATTCATAATGCTAGTAATTGCCTCCACATTTGCCTCTTTTGGAAGTTGGCTTTCCTGTGGATTTTGTCAAAGGGGAAGTAAAATGAGTCCTAGCTTTTCTAACAGTGTCTCTAGTTTTGTCTGGTGAGGGTGAGTTTCAGGGAGGGGTCAGATTTAACAGTGAAGGACTAGTTGAATACTACTGTCGTTCCAAGGAAGGCACACAAGTGACACTGATATCCAAATACACATTCCTTCTATCTATATATAGCAAGAAATGCATGTCCTGTTTCAAGATGACAATTATAGCTACTGATATGAAGTGTCTTAGGTTAAAATAGTTGGAGCACAGTGTTAGAGGAACTGTCCTTGGACCCACCTATTTCTATTTTGGGAATAAGAAATTTAGGTCGTATTGTTTTTGAATTTCCAGGGAGCAATGTGGCAGCTCAGCCTTCATGTTTAAGGCACCTGCTGCTACTACAAGCCTCACTTTGTCCACAAGTTCTCTGTCTTCCTGAAAACAAGTGTGGGGCTTGCAGGCCTGGATTTTTAAAAACAGCTCTTGCTATGATTCGTCATACAATCACACCTACCTGCTGCAAAGCCACTTATTTTGCCCTTTCTGATCCAGCCCATTCTTTATGAAGCCTTATCAGAACTGGAGCTTTATCTCTGCCTTCTACAAAAAATGGTGTTGTTCAAACACCTCAGAGAGTCCTACTCTAAGTTATGCTATTATTGTTTGTTTGTTTGTTTTGTGTGTGGGTTTTTTTTTTGTATTTTCTTTTTTGTTGTTTTTAAGATATCCTATTATGTTGTTGTTTAGTAAGCAATACCTATATACATTTCACTTAGCTTCATTTTTACTTTGGTATATTTCCGGCTTTCTCCTTTTTCTCCTGCTTCCTTTTCTGTGCTTGACCATTATTTTGGCCTTGGGGTCTGTGATTTAAGAAGTGCACATTTTATTTTGGTTAGGCGTAAAACAGTAGAAAAAAATATGAAAACATAAAATAAATCCTTTATTTCTAGCGTGCTTCCCAGAACCTTGGTAATTGTTTATTTTTGCTATGCTGTACACTGTTTTTCCAGACTGAAATCAAACAACTGAAATCAAACAACTGAAACCATGAGCCAAATCTGTTAGCGCCGAACTCCTCCAACAGCGCTGATGTCACAGGCCTCTGGAAGAATCCACATGGTTGGCATTACTCTGGACGTTTAGTTGCCATGCGGCCAAGCAAAGGCAAGTGACGAAAATAGTGTTTTTTAGTAAGGTAGCACTATAGGTAGTTACACTAAATCGATGATGAACAAACAGCTGGGGGTCTTCCTGTACGGGGTTTCAGTTATATTTACCACTTTATCACTTGTCTAGCAAAGTGTTCGGCACTTATCGAATATGTGTTGAATATTTTGAACACTGATGACTTGTTCAAATGGGTATGCAGTTATTTCCTGTTTAACCAAAGTTTAAGTCAATTAAGGTTGAGTCATAATGAATTTTTTAAAAGCTGGTTGATCTTTCTTTTTTTTTTTCTTTTTGCGAACAAAGTGCTTAATTTTCGCTATTATGAAAGGCATTTCAAGTGTATCTAAGAGAAGCAAACTTGGATTAAAAGGAGAGAATATGCATTTTAGTCTAAGATCTGTCAGTTTTTGTGAAGTAAGACAAATCATGTAACAGTATCTAAAGGTTTATGCTTTAGTTTCCTACTGTGTAATAACACTGCTCTTGTTATTTCATATCATTGTTATGAAAATGAGAGCACAATTATGAAAGTTCTTTGAAAAACTAATAATCCCTGTACAGATACAGGACTTACAGTCCAGATATAGAAGTATATTATACTCCTGGGGACATAAAATGGACACGAGGGAAACCATCGCATTTGGTTGTCTATTCTACACATACAGACACACATTTTAGTATATGCAGAATGTGATGCTAGGCACTTCAGGGCGTGCCGAGGTGGGTGGGACATGTTATTCTAGTCCCAGAAGCTGACCACTGTGTAGAGAACAAACAAGCAGAGCGATGAGACCGAAGAAGGCTGTGGAGGAGGAGGTCCGAGAACAAAGACACACACACACACACACACACACACTTGAGCTTTAAAAAGAGAAAATGGTTTTACATTAATGGATCATTAAAGTAGAGTAGTTTCCCCTTATCTGTAAAGGATATATATTTTTTTCAGATGAAGTCTCTCTGTTGCCCAGGCTGGAGTACAGTGGTGAAATTTCAGCTCACTGCAACCTCCACCTCCTGTGTTCAAGCGATTCTCTTGCCTCAGTCTCCCGAGTAGTTAGGATTACAGGTGTATGCCACCACGCCTGGCTAATTTTTATATTTTTAGTAGAGACAGGGTTTCGTCATGTGGCCAGGCTGATCTCAAACTCCTGACCTCAAGTGATCTGCCCGCCTTGGCCTCCCAAAGTGCTGAGATTACAGGCGTGAGCCAACAAGCCCAGCCAATGGAAGATATGTTCTAAGACCCACAGCAGTGAGTGCCTGAAACCATGAGTAGTACAGAACTCTATGTATGCTGGTTTTTTTCCCTATGCATACATACTTATGATAAAGTTTAATTTATAAAGAAAGCACAGTTAACAATACTAATAATGAAGAGCAATTATGACAACATGCCAGCATCAATATTCTTTGGGGCATCATTAAATAAAATAAAGGTTACTTGAACACGAACACTGTGATGCAATCATGACTGATCTGATAATCAGAAAAACTACTAAATGACCAATCGGCTGGTGACATATGCACATTGAATGTGCTGAACAAAGCGGTGATTTATTTTCCAAGTGGAACAGAACAGGATGACCCAAAATTTCATCACACTACTCAGAATGGCATGCAATTTAACTTATGAATTGTTTATTGCTGGGATTTTCCATTTAACATTTTCACTGGGGTAACAAGTAAAATTATGTGTAAGAGGGATTATCTTTTAAGAACCTTCCTTTTTCTTCTAGTCTCTTGTAATTCTGACTTCTTACATATCTCAAATTGATAGTGCTAAGGCAAAGAGATTGTCACTATTCTTAGTACCTTATTTAATACAAACCAAGCATAATCATAATCAGGACTTACAATAAAGCTCTATATTGGCAAGATTTTGAATTATTGAAAATTCAGAATTGTACTCTATTCTTTCTGAAAAGAATTGATCTTTTCATGTGCATTTGTGTTTTGTTTAAATTTCTAATTGAACTTGCTAATGCATAATAATATTTAACTATTTGATTAACAGTACATACTATAGAAGAAATTATATGAATTTAATGAAGAAAACTTACCATACTAAATTCAAAAATTTTTTTTCTCTCTTTCTTCCTCTTTCCCTTTTCTTCCTCTTTCCCTTTTCTTTCTTTCTTTTTCTTTCTTTCTTTTCTTTCTCTTTCTTTCATCTTTCTTTCTTTCTTCTTTCTTTTTCTTTCTCCTCTTTCTTCTCTTTTCTTTTCTTTCCTCTCCTTTTCTTTTCTTGACAGGCTCTCCCTCTGTCACCTAGGCTGTGGTGCAGTGCCATGATCTTCATTCACTGCAATCTCTGCCTTCCAGGTTCAAGCAATCCTCCCACCTCAGCCTCCCAAGCAGCTGGAACTACAGGCATGCACCACCACACCTGGCTAATTTTTTTTTTTAATTTCTTTTGTAGAGATGGTGTTTCATCATGTTGTCCAGACTGGTTTCAGACTCCTCAGTTCAAACAATCTTCCCACCTTTCAAAGTGTTGTGATTACAGGTATGAGTCACTGTGCCCAGCCCAAAAATTTCAATGTAAATCCATCTACTTTCTACCATTAAAAGATATCACTCTTGCCTCTTGTGGATACAGATCTTTATATTTTATATTTCGAATTTGAGCCACCACTTTGTGTGATATTTGTGTATGTTAAGACAATTTCTAATGGTCTCATGATCTCCCCCCAAATTTTTTTTAATATAAAAGGTAAGTTTAATAACTCCTTCCAGAAACTACAAAAAATATGATGATTTATGCTAGATTTAGATTTATCTTTAGTAGAACAGTGTAAGTAATGAGACAAAATATTCTGGACATTCCCAAAGTATTTACCAAATATTCGGTTTAGGTATGGCTTGATTTCAAGATTGAAAATGTAATTACCATTCAAATAAAGCAAAATTTCACATTTTCTTTATGTATACATGTAATATCAAAAGTTTTATCAATATATCAGTAATATCAAAAGTTTTAAATCAGGTTGAGTTTTGAGGTTTTGTTAAGGTGTTTTTATGCAGCTTGGAATGTCTGGGTAATTTTCCAGTCTTGAAGATATGGCCCATGCACCCACAGTGCAGGCAAATACTTTCTAATACATCATTATATAATGATGAAGGGGTTAATTTGTCAAGAGAATGTAACAATTGTAATTATAAAACAACTAGAAAAAGAAAAACAAAATAACCCCAAAGTTAGTAGGAAGAAAGAAGGAAGGAAGGAAGGAAAGAAGGAAGGGAGGGAGGGAGAGAGTGAGAGAGAGAGAGAGAGAGAGAAAGAAAGAAAGAGAGAAAGAGCTGAGACCAGAGCAAAAATAAATGAAATAGAGACAAGACAAACAATATAAAAGATCAAAAATTGGCTTTCTGAAAAGATAAACAAAATTAAGAAAACGTTAGTTGGCCTAACTAAGGAAAAAAGAGAGAAGATTCAAATGAAATGAATAAAATCATAGATACAAAAATACAGAAATACAAAAGATTATAAGAAACTACTATGAATAATTAAACAGTAAGAAACTGTATAACCTAGAAGGAATAGATAAATGCTAGAAACCTACAGCCTACCAAGACTGAACTATGAAGAAACAGAAAATCTGAACAGATGGAAGTGAGAAAGGAAATTAAATCAGTAATCAAAAATCTTCCTACAAAGGGAAACCCAAACCTAGTGGCTTCCCTGTTGAATTTTTTCAAACACTTAAAGAATTAATACCAATTCTACTCAAACTCTTGTAAAAAGTTGAAGAGGAGGGAATGCTTCCAAACTCATTTTACAAGGCCACCATTATCCTGATACCAAAGCTAGACAAAGACACTATAAGAAATAAAATTATAGGGCAATATCCCTGATGAACATAGATGCAAAAATCCTCTACAATATACTAGCAAACCAAATTCAGCAGTACATTAAAAGGATTATGTACCATGCTCAAGTGGGATTTATTTCTGGGATGCAAGGATAATTTAACATAAGTAAATCAATAAATATGACACACCACAGTAACAGAATAAAGGATAAAAATTATGATCATCTCAATAGATGCAGAAAAAGCATTTGACAAATATCATCCTTTTTTGAGATTAAAATCAGCTGATTAGGTATAGAAGGAATGTACCCCCACACAATAAAGGTCATGTTTAACAAGCCTACAGTGAACATACAGGTGAAAAGCTGGAAGCAGTTCCTCTAAGAACTGGAACAAGACAAGGATGCCTTCTCTTACCACTTCTATTCAATATAGTACTGGAGGTTCTAGCCAGAGCAATTAGGAAACAGAAAGAAATAAAAGGCATCTAAATAGAAAAGGAAGACTTTAAATTATCTCTGTGGATGTATTTATGTATGTATAAAAAAACCTCAAAGACTTCACCAAAGAACTATCAGAACTAATAAACAAATACAGTAAAGTTACAAGATACAAAATTAACCTACAAAAATTAGTAGCATTTCTATACACTAACAATGATGTATCAGGAGAATAAATTTTAATAAATCCCATATACAATAGCTATAAAAATTAAATACTTGCAAGTAAATTTTACCAAGGAGGTGAAAGGTGAGCATACTGAAAACTATAAAACAATGATAAAAAGCATTGAAAGAAGACACAAATAAATGGAATTTAGAAGAATTAACACTATTCATACTACAAAGTGATCCACAGATTCAATCCAATGTTAACCAAAATTCCAATGATATTCTTCACAGAAATGGGGGAAAAACAGTATAGAACCAAAAAAGACCTTAAATGGCTAAATCAATCTTGAGAAAGAGCAAAGCTGTGAGCATCACAGTTCCTGATTTCAAATAATAATACAAAGACAAACATATAGTAATCAAAACAGTATAGTACTTGCATCAAAACAGACACATCAACACAGAGAATACAGAGCCTAGAAATAAACTCATGCACGTATAATCAAGGGATCTTTGACAAAGGTACTAAAAATACACAATGAGGAAAGGATAGTCTTTTCAATAAATCATGTTGGGAAAACTAGATAGCCATATATTAAAAAATGAAATTCAACCCTTATCTGATACCATATACAAGAATTAACTCAAAATAAAGGCAAACTTAAGACTTGAAACTGTAAAACTACTAGACGAAAAACGAGGCTTGGCTGGGGGAGATCTACTTGACAATGGACTTGATAATAATTTTTTGGATATGACACCAAAAGGAAAGGCAATAAAATCAAATATAAACAAGTAGAACCAAATTAAATAAAAAAGTTTATGCACAACAAAAGAAACAATCAACAAAAGAAAAGGCAACCTAAAGGAGAAAAAATTTACAAACCATATATCCAAAATATAGAAGGAAATCTTACAATTCAATACAGAAAAAACAAATAACCTGATTAAAAAACAGCCAAAGGACTGGAATAGACATTTTTCTAAAGAAGATTTACAAGTGTCCAACAGGAATGAAAAGATCCTCAACATCATTAATCCTTAGGGAAAAGCAAATGAAAACCACAATGAGACATTATATCACACCTGTTAGGAAGGCTATTGTCAAAGTCACAAGATAACAAGTGTTGATGATGAAATGGAGAAATAAAAAGTCTTGTATACTCTTGGTAGGAAAGTAAATTGGTACAGCCATTATGGAAAACAGTATGGTGGTTCCTCAAAAAATTTAAAATAAATTTACTATATGATCTAGCAACCCCACCACTTAGTATATATCTAAAGGAATTGAGGTCAGTATGTCAAAGACATATTTGCACTTCCATGTTCATTGCAGCAATATTCACAATAGGCAAAAGACACAATGGACACCTAAGTGTCCATAAGTAGATGAATGAATAAAGAAAATGTGATATATCTTTCTCATGGAAGATTATTCAACCTTAAGAAATAAGAAATTCTGGTATTTGTGACAACATGAATCAAACGGAAGGACCTTATAGTAGGTGAAATAAGCCAGTCACAGAAACACAGATACTGCATGGTATCACTTATATGTGGAACCTAAAAGCACTGAACTCATAGAAATAGAATTTCAGTTATAAGATGAGTAAGTTTTAGAGATCTAATGTACAGCATTGTAACTATAGTTAATGATAATGTATTATATACTTAAAGGTTGCTAAGAGAGTTTGCTTAAGTGTTCTCACCACACACACACACACACACACACACACACACACACACACACACACAAGTAGTAACTATGTAAGGTGATGGATATGTTAATTAGCGTGATTGTGATAATTGTTTCACAATGTGTAAGTATATCAATCACATTGCCACATTAAGTACATACACGTTTTATTCATTAATCATACCTCAATAAAGCTGGAAGAAATGTAAAGCATAAACATAATAAGAAATCCAGATCAAAGGGTGCTGATGTTAATCCAGCAATTTTATATATGAATTCCTATGTGTAATGTGTCAGTTTAGGGGGGAAAATCTTTACTCATAATTTTTCTTTTAAAAATATTTTGATTTCACTCATTGTTTCTTTCAGGTGACTCTTAGAATCACCTAGTCAAAATGGAATTATGACTGGAAGTGCACTAAGAAAAGATTCCTTTGGTAAGAATGAACATATGTTCAATATTTTTACATCTCTAAAATATTGACTCTCACTCACCCAGAAAAATATGTCTTAATTTATTCAAAACTTTTCTTTCGAACTAATGTAAAGTTTCATAGTTTTACTGAAGTCTTGAATATTCCCGATATATTTATTCCTCAATAGTTTGTGATTTTTATTTCTTTGTGAATAGAAGTGTTTCTCCTAGTATATTTGAATTGGTTATTCTGGCACATTGAAAGCTAATACTCTTCGTGTATTTATTTTGAATCAACTGCCTTTTAGAATTTTTATTCATTCTAATGATTTTAGGTTGATTTTCTTGCATTCTGTACATTACAAAATGTTGTCATGTTGAGTGGTTGGAAACCTTATGAGAAATATCACACTAATCTATTAACGGGGGGAAAGATATACTAAGAAACATTTAGAACAAGATACTAGTATATAAACTCCTAAGTGTGACTTCTATACAGCAGTTGTTCTTAGGTTTGACATGCATTAGAATCACCTGGGGATCTTTAGAAAACAGTGATGTCTGGCCCCCTCCCTCAGACATGCTAATTTCTGGGCATCAGGACATTACAACTCCTTCCTCCCTCCCTCCCTCCCTCCCTCCCTCCTTTCCTTCCTTCCTTCCTTCCTTCATTCCTTCCCTCTCTTTTTCCCTTTCTTCCTCCCTCTCTCCTTCCCTCCTTCCTTCCTCTCTCCTTCCCTCCCTCCCTCCCTTTCTCCCTCCCTCCTTCCTTCCTTTCTTCTTCCTTCCCTTTCTCTCTTTTTTCTCTTTCTTCCTCCCTCCCTCCCTCTTTCCCTCCTTCCTTCCTCCCTCCCTCTCTCCCTTCGTCCCTCCTTCATTCCCTCTTTCTGTCTCTCTCTCTCTTTTTTTTTTAAACCACGCCTTGCTGTGTCATTAGGACATTAAAACTTCTTTCTTTTTCCTTCCTTTCTTTTTTTGGAGACTAGGCCTTGCTGTGTCACCCAGGCTGGAGTGCAGTGGCATGATCATAGCTCACTGCAGCCTTGATCACCTAGGCTTAAGTCATCCTCCTGCCTCAGCCTCCTGAGCATCTAGGGCTACTGACACATGCTACCACACCTGGCAACTTGTTAAAAATGTTTTTGTAGAGACCAGGACTTGCTATGTTGCCCAGGTTGGTCTCAAACTCCTGACCTCAACAGATCCTCCTCCACCTCAAAAAATCTTACTTATAGAGTAATCTAAAATAACAAATTCACTGACATAAAAATATGTATTTCTTTCATTCCTAATTGTTAACCTAGCCATTTGATTTATTAAAATCCTTTTTTGCAGTGGCTCACGCCTGTAATCCCAGCACTTTGGGAGGCTGAGGCAGGCGGATCACAAGGTTAGGAGTTCAAGACCAGCCTGGGCAACACAGTGAAACCCCATCTCTACTAAAATGCAAAAAATTAGCCAGGCATGGTGGTGGACGTCTGTAATCCCAGCTACTAGAGAGGCTGAGGTAGGAGAATTGCTTGAACCCAGGAGGCGGAGATTGCAGTGAGCCGAGACTGTGCCACTGTACTCCAACCTGGGCAACAGAGTGAGATTCCATCTCAAAAAAAAAAAGGTTTTTCTTTTTTTTTTTTTTGACATGTTCCCATTCATACTTTCTCAAAATCATCCATTCACTTATTCAACAAGTCTTTTATAAGAAGTTTTATCCATCAGATACATTGTTCTATGTACTGCGGATGTGACAATGAATAAAACACATCACCATCTAGCATGCAAGGATTTTCTTATCTTTCTGAAGGTAAAATTTAAAGTTTCAGATTCCACTAAAATATGAAGGTAAAATTTACAATATTTATCTTGGACTGGAGGCTGGGTTTGGGGGAGGTTAAAGCAGGATGGAGCCTAAGTAACTAGAAGGATAGAGTTGCCATTAACTAAGATGGAAAAGGTTCCAGAAAGAGCCACATTAGAGAGAAAGAATAGGAACTCAGTTTGGATCATGTAAAATTTGAAATACCTGTCAAAGTCTAACAAGAAAGGTTAAGTTGGCAGGTGAATGTGGTCCAAGTTTAGAAGAAAAGTCTGAGCTGAATAAATAAATTAGTAATACTGAAAGCCATGTGGCTGGAAGAGCTCACCAAAGCAGTACTTCCAGATATAAAAATAGAGATGTTTAAGGGATGAACCCTGGGGCAAACCGGAGCTATGAGACAGAATACAAGCCAAGGGAAGACAAATATTTACAGCTGAAAGGAATGATGGACTATATCAAATTCTGCTGCTAAGTCAAGTAAGATGAGGACAGAGACCTGACCATTGGATTTGGCAACCTTTAGGTTGTTTCTTTTTTTTAATTGTGGAATCATCTCACTAACTGCCTAGACTTCCTTTCCTGGTTTTCCATCTTTCCCTCCCTCTACTTTGCTTCTCGGTATATTATGAAGATGTTAGGAAGAAAAGAGACAGTGTTCTTATGCCTAAGGGATCATAAGACCCACATACAATTTCCTAAGTCTAGGAATGCTACTCCCTTGTCGTGTGTCTTTGGTTCCCACTTTCCATGATATCCCCTCATATGATATAAGTCTCAGATGAAATGTTGCAATTAGGCCCAAAAGGAGCTCTGATTTTCTGTTCAATTTTAGAATCTACGATGGCATCTTTTATTTATTTATTTATCTTTTTTTAGAGACAGTATTGCTATAATTGCCCCAGTTGATCTTGAACTCCTGGCCTCAAGCAGTCCTCCTGCCTCAGCTTCCAAGTAACTTGTAGTACAGGAGTGAGCCACTGCACCTAAGTCTACAATGTTATCATTTTTAGTTCTATGCTTTTAAAGTTTCAGATTCCACTAAAATATTTGTGATGCTTGCCATCTCTTTGCCTGCTATAAGAATTAAATTTTAAAACAGAGGCTAGTAGATTAATTTTTAAAACAAGATTTACACTAGTTTATTTCATGGTCCTAAGTTATCATTTATTTATTTGCCAGGTATGTATTTATTAGCTACTATGTGCCTGGTACAATAATAATGTTAAACAAGGCAGTTCTTACTCTCAATCAGTGGAGGAGATGAATAGATGACCAAAAGAAGGTGTTGCTAGGAGGGGACCAAGGGTATGCCTTAGATAATACAGAGGCTGGAGCTGAGACTTGAAGGATAAGAAGGACTTTTTTGAGATAATATATAAAGGGAGAGGCATTCCAGGCAGAGAAAATACAGATAGACCTGAGGGAAGATGGCGTATTTGGGGAGAATACTGAACATTTACTCTTATTGGTCACTGAATGCATTGAGGAACCTAGAGAAAACGAGCAGGAGATTTAGGCAAGAGTTAGAATATATAGGATGTATGTATATACTGAACTACATACTGAAGTAAAGAATTTGGGGCTTTATTTTATTTTCTCCTCCAGAACAAGGGCAATGAGAAAAGGCTTTCTCTTTGGGGTGCCCTAGGGTAGTGGTGTTATTCATCAGAATCACTAAAGGCCATCTGTGGAGTCTTAACATCTGAAACACTCATTCCCTTTGGATATTGTAATACCCATCCCCCTTCTCCCATTGTCACACATCCTTCCTTCCACAGGGACATTACCTTCACTTACTGTGTGTTGAACGTGTCCCTCAAAGTGGTCTGGGCTGAGAACCACTGCAAAAGACAAGAAGCCACAGGAGAATTTTAGGTAGGAAAAGATCATTATCAGTTTCAGCAATTTCTCCTCCCTTTGCTTGTTTTGCAGATATTTTACCGTTAAAACATAGATGGAGATTTTCATCTAAATTAGTAAAAGATGCTCTCTATTCCCAAATAGATATGGAGCAACAGAACACAATTTCTGCCCAGAATGCATGGCCAGCACAGGTAAAAAGCTCTTTACAGATTGCTAGTCAATCCATTTGCTTTACCTAAAAAGTTCACTTGTATAGTTTTAAATGGTTTGCAGAAATCTTTTGAAAAGTACTCTTGAAGTCTCATGTCTTTTCCTCAAAACTTGTCAGACTTGGGACTGACAAAAAGAGAGAAAATATACAAACATATGTGATACATTCACAGCAGGACTTAAACAGCGATAAAAGACAATTTTCATTTTACAACCTACTTCTAATAGAATTTTACAATCCTCCTGTCTAGTAAGAATCATTTCCTCTGAGTGGTGTTCAGGCTCTGTTCAAGCAAATCTTTTCTTAAGTAGCAAATTCTTCTCACAATTTAATGTATATCAGTTTAACCAAAAGACTTTTTGAAACATAATATGTAGCAAAGCTCACAAGGTCTTTTTAACATGACACATCAAAAAAGATGAAGGTAGAAATAACAAAAATATGCCCTTAGGACTTAAGTTGGGTGGGATCCCCTTCCTCTGGCATAGGGTCTAGTTATCTGGAGAATACCTTTTTTTAATATATAAGTACACACTTGAATGATCATATTCTGTTTTCACTCCCATATTCTAACAATGCCCAAGAAGGTCAAATAGTAAAATGATGCTGTTATTTGATAAATTAATTATTGATGATAGACTGTTTTTGAATTCAAAGTGTTAGGAAGTTAATGGAGTTTCTCCTTAGTGGCTTACAGAGCTCCCATACCCTTCTACCTAGTAAGTATCACATCCTCTGAACGATGTTCATGCTCTGAGCAACATTCACGCTCTCAGAGAAACACCTCCTTCTCTGCGAAGAGCTGAAGGAGGCTGGTGGGACACAGGTACCACCCGAGTTATTGGTAAACAGGAGCCATTCTTAAATAGAAGGCAGTTCCACGGCAACAAGCTGAAGAAAGCCAGCACCCTCTAGTGGACGGAGAGTCACACAAGAATGGACGCCTGTTGGTTTGCTTTCCAGTTCTGTGTTTTGAACTTTTTTCTGAGACTTAGGTGTGCATTGTTAATATCGATCTCTTTTCATAATAGACTTAACCAGATGGCCTCTGACCAAGCTTCAACACTGTGTTTATTTTAGTGGTTTGTGGTTTAATAATTATAATGAGGGCTATATTTATTGAGATTTTGTTATCCCTAAGCATTTCGCCAAGCCCTCATATCAGGGCTTCCGGGTGCAGTTGTGCAGGTTGTATCCCACACAAGGTTGCTTGGGTGAGGGAATGAGGAGCCTGGAATCCATTTTCATCTCCACTCATCCACATGGGTGCCCTAGAAAAGGGTTGCATTCACTTGGAGAGATGACCAGAATTTTCTAAACGGCACAGAGGTGCTATATGAGGCACTTCTGCACCTTTATATGCATTATCTCATTTAACCTCACAGCATTCTTTCAAAGTAGTGTCATATTATTGTGACCATTTTCAAGGAAGAAGTAAGGCTTAGGTGGTTAAATAAAACTGCCTAAGGCCACACAACTACCCTGAGTGGTTTTTGCTCAAGTGGCTCAAAGCAGAGGCAAGCTCAAAGCCTCTCCTGTGCCTAGCAAGTTTGATTGCGATGATTGCTTCACTCTCTGACACAAGCAACTCGAACCAAAACCTTAACAAGCAAAACCAAAAACGTAACAAGCACTACAACAGAGAACCTGGGCCTGCCATGCACCCATTTGCTCTCTGAACAGGCAAGACACCTTCTTTCCCTGGGTTCTTATTCATCTTGTCCTTTTGAATGCCCTTTCTTGCCACTCCCCCAATTCCTTCAGTAGAAATCCTTCTGCTCCTTTAAGACCAAATTTAGACCGTCCTTCTCCATCTTCATTCATTTTTCTCATCCTGCCAATCTCTTTTCCTCTGTTATTTCCCTATCAAATTTATTTTGTTTGCCCTGTATAGTAATTATTTATGAACATTTGTTACATCAGGATTTAGTGTAAACTTTTTGAGGACAGGAGGTGTAACACTTGGGTTTTGTACAATGTGGCCATTCAATAAATGAGAATTAAATGGAAGGCCTAGGGACCTAAACAATGGCAAGAGAAGCCTGCAGCTTTATTATATGCTTCATGTTCTCACTTAAACTAAATGTGTTAGTAGGAATTTCATAATACTGAATAATGACAAGCTGGGAGCCTTAAGCAAAATCCACAGTGCATTCTACAGCATAATAGATTTGTTTCTAATAAAGACCTAGTGAATAATTTAATTAGTGTGATTCGCCATAATTAACTCAGCTCCCAGGAGCAGAAGGAGTTATAGATTTGCAAATCCCAAGGTACCAGGCACGTTGCAAACTTGTTCTAAGTTATTTTTTAACTTTCATTTTGACTGTCATTATCTATTAAGCCCTCAGGCTACAGTCAGGTAACTGGTAGAGAGAAAAAAAAATCAGACAACTATTTATGGTATTTTTGAGACTATTTATAAAGAGTTTACTTTGCATGGAAGTGAACTGGTAATACAAAATAAATCATAGAACAAACATATAACTATTGTAACCTCTACAGTAATTACATAGCAAAACAGAATTTTAACAATATTCATTGAAAATGTAAATCTAAGATCCTTATTCTTAACTATAACTAAGAAATTATTTTTATCTAATATTTTCCCAATTACACTTATAAAGAAAATGTACATATGCACCATGGAATACTTCACAGCCATAAGAAAATGAAATCATGTTCTTTGCAGTAACGTGGATACAGCTGGAGGCCATTATCCTGAGTGAATTAATACAGAAACATAAAATCAAATACTGCATATGTGTGTGAGCTAAACAATGATATATACGGACATAAAGATGGATATAGTAGACACCAGGGACTCCAAAAGGGAGGAAGGAGGGAGTGAGAGGGGCAAAGGTTGAAAAAACATCTATTAGTAATATAATTACTATTTGGCTGATGGGTTCAATAGAAGCACAAACCCCAGCATTACACAATATCCACATAACAAACCTGCATATGTACCACCTGAATCTAAAATAAAGTAAAATACCTTGCATATAAATTACATTGTCATTGATTTTTATTAATGAAGAAAAACAGAACTAGTTATTTCAAACAGGTTGACAAAATAGGGGTAATAAGACTTTATAAAATAGTTTAAAGATAGCAATGATTCAGTAGCCTGAATCTCTGTAAGAGGAAGGTAGACTTTAGCACATAAAATTCTTACCATGCGTTCAATGTCTCCCTGAAAAAGAAAAGACTAAGCCGTTGAATGAAATTGCTGTGGTGAATAGCACTCTCTCTCATTAGCTCAGATATTAAAAGAGTATATACAAAAATTGGCAAAGGTCTTTATAATAAGGATAAGTACCAGTCTGGTAATAATAGTAAGAAAAGCAAATGCCTGAAATTAACTAAACTTGCATAAATGAATAGTGAATGAATAAAAAAGCAAGTACTAAAAGCATAGAGGAAACTTCTGAAAGGTCCAGAAAAATAAATAGGAAGAGGAAAGAGGGGTATGTTCACAGTCTAGATAAATGGCAAACATTAAAATAACAGGTGTTTAGGTCAAGGCAAATTACTTCCTAGAGACTAAAAAACACAGAGTTCTAATCACAGAAATACTGCTGGTAATTTTTGAGCAATGTTGAAAATGAAAGAGGGATCAAGAGACTTTAAATAAACTTTGTCATGATTTTTTCCAACTGATACAAAATATAAGCAGGTAGTTTGTGAATAGTGAAAACAGAAATAGATTAGTATGGGTTATGAATAACTTTCATACTTTGAAATTTATTTTACTATTCATTTATCCTTTTATTCAACATTTAAAAAGTAATTTATCAACATTTAAAAAGTAACTTCTACATGCAAGGGCTACGCTTGTTATTTTTTCAAAAGGGACATTTGCGAACAAAGAACATGATGTCTATAATGCCTTTGATAGAAACTGTCATTGCAACCCTGGAGATAAGATGAAGAAACATGAGCTGGATGGAGAACAGTTAGTTAGTGGATTTAAAACTGTTTGCATAACCATATCCAAAGAAAATCTGATTAATTGATGTCAGTTTGACTCTGTATTGTTCAACATGTTTGCTATGTTTATTACCATTTTTGATCAATTTCTAAGAGCATCACATTTTGGAGTTTTCAAATCCTGAGAAGAAGAGAATTCTTGCAGAAAGAATTTAATTTGACTTACAGTGTTAAATAAGATATGACAAATGACATTAATTAAAGTCGATCTGAATAAAAAACTGAAGCTATAATAAAAGCAAATACCACTGTGATGTGTTCAATTATCTTAAGTGAATGAAAAATGGGATTGTCATTTTCTAACAGCTGTTAAAGAAAGGGAAACCAGGCCAGTTACAGAAGCATTTTATGTAAGACATAGTGCTTGTTCAACACAAGTGATAGTTCTTAGTATCAGAATAAGAATGAATAACATTCTCCAAAATAACACATAACACAATTGTTATTTTTGTAATAAAATGCAAAATCATGTCCATAGGCTGCAATAATGGAAAAAACTCAACAATGGAAGATATAAATGACATAGTAAACCTTTATATCTAAGTTCAAAACATCAGTCATGCAGGTATATAAAGTGAAGATCTGGCTTAATAGCAAATAATATGAAAAAGACAGAGACTTCAGTTTATTAAGTAGGAGGTGGTTATGCAACAGCTATTTTTATAACTACAAATGTTATTTTATGTGATATTAATATGAGAATAATTTCCATATTAAAATAGATAACAGAAAGTCTTCTTGTTTGACCATAGCTGGAAAAGTTGACATCTTTCTCTTTTTCCTTCTGAAAATTTGTGAAAAGCAACAAGGAGAATGACAAAAAATAAAATAATATAAAACATAAACTCTATTTTCACAAAAACTGGAATAATGTAATCAGCAGACTCTCCAAGAAACACAAGGACTAGTAAAAGTACAGAGTGGCGAGAAAGCCTAGTGGCAGCAGATCTTAGACATGCCACAAAAATATACTTTCTAAAGGTGAAGAACTCATCTTCAGAGTGAAGTGTGTAGTAAAAGCCATTTCCTTTTATTGCAGCAGTCTGTGCAGGAACTAAAGAGAGTGAGGTGGTAGTATAAACCTCCTTGGCTCTAATTTGGCTCAGAGATGCTGAGGATGTGGAGCTACACAGAGACTCTCATAAGTGAGTCACGGCTACGGGAAGCAGTCTTTTTGTTACCACTTAGACATAGTTGGCTAAGGAAAATCCAACTTATTTTAAAGTGAGTAATAAATATGAAATTCCTATGGCACAAATATAAAAATACTATGAAAGATACAGAAAAAAGGCAAAATTTTTCAATGTATGAATCACATACATATGGAAAATGTTGCCATTTAACAGATGAAAATTATGATCATGTATTTTACCATTAATTAAAACAGCAACAAAAACACAACTTCATATATTGAAAAAGAGTAAAAAATACAAATGCAAAAACTGAATAGTGAAAGATTAAATTAAAGCTGCAGAAAAGAAGAAAATAAACTGTGTCACAAAAGTGAAAATCAAATTTGAAGGATTTCAGGACTATAAGAAATATATAAGATAAAAATGAGAAAAGGAAATAAAATTAAAATAAAGAAAGCCTTAAAAAGGACAGTAAAGCATATTCCTATAGATCTATATATTTATATCTGTATTTACATATAAAACAGCCAAATAAGATCCAACAAATTCATAGTTGGAGACCCTCAGAAAGGAAGCTGAAGAAAATAGAAGCTGACAAGAATTGAAAGTCATAAATCAAGAAAATTTTCATGAAATAAAAGAAAATTTAAATCTAAATACTTTTAGGAAACACCATGCATGCCAGGGAAAAGTAACCAAAAAAGTTGATATGGAGACATAGTGTAGTAAAGTTAGGGGATTTCAAAAATAAAAAAAAGATAACTTCATTCTGTCAGATTTAAAAAAATCAAATAATTTATAAGAGGAAAAACAATCTAACGTAATATTTCTCCAAAGCATCACTTACAATATACTTAAGTAAAGAAAATATAAGCAAGCAATTTTATATCTAGCTAAGCTATCCTTCAAAGATAAAGGTTACAAACAAACATATTGTTAACAGCCAAACAATCATGTCTTGGGTAACTATGACGAACTGATTAGTAGAGAACATTGAAAATATTTCACTGTAGAACTAATAATAAAATAAATGTAGGGAATTAGAATTACTAAGCAAAATGTTGATATTATCTGCCCTGACAATATAGAAGTGATGCAATTAAATAAAGTTGAGACAGGAAAATAAAAAAGGCAAGTGGTACTGATTGCCTCATGTAGAGTATCTGGGAGTGAAAGGAGATATTGTATCTGACATACCAAATAACAGAAGTATGAACATATTTAACATATGAAGGCAAACACTAAGAAAAGCAATGTTTTACTAGAATCAATGGAAGAGGATGTGCAAAGGATGAGAAAGGAGGAAGCAATCTGATGATAGTTTATTTTTTTCCTAGTAGGGAACTAACAGGTATTGCCTAGAAAAATGGAAAACTAAGTTATGTAATATAAATATAATGTCAAACCTTAAATTAAAAATACAAACCTTCTTAAATATCTGAAAAATTATACACAAAATTGAAACAGACTGCATAGGCAAAGATGTTTTTAAAAATTACCAGAAAAAAAAGGAAATATATCTGTCATATTATTAAATGCTAGTAAGCCTAACTCATTGCTTAGGGAAAAGGATCAGTGTAACTTAATCATGGTGGATTCTTACCTCTGTCTCCATATTTTTCTCCCCTGTGTGTCTTAAATACAGCCCAAGGGAGCTGAGAGTTAAAGTGTGATGTAAATCCCGTAAAGTCTTCAAGACTGAAATAGAAAAAAATAAAGAGTATTGTGGAGGAAAAGAACACTGCAACTACTTAAACATGTATAAGCTGTTTGTTACTGGATAAGAAAAGAATCCACTCTTCATGAAAAAAAGTATTGCTTGATGTAAGATCTTTTGAACAAAGTACAGTGGGTTAAAGATTTAGCTATAAGACTGCCACAGAGTTGGGGAAATACAATCAGCAAGTAGAAAGGGGTTCAATGTTAGAGGGCCTCAAACTTGGGAATGTAGATATGCTGCTGGCAATAGGAAACTGCTGAAGGATATTGAGTACCAGAGTGCTAACATATGAACAGTGTTTTTAACTAGTGGTTCATAAAGTGTGATCCACGGACCACCATCATTATCATCACCTGAGAACCGCTTAGAAATTCATAGTGAGGTCATGTCCCCAACTAACTGTATCACAAGCTGGGAGCCTGGGGCATAGGATCAGGGAAACTCTAGTTGGGGCCACCTATCTGTGTTTTAACAAGTCCTCAGGTGATTTCAACACATACTAAAATTTGAGAACCACTGTTTTAAAAGATGGTCCTGGGCTAAGCAGATGCTTAGAAGGCTATTGTACAGTACAGGAGTGAAGTGTTGAGAAACTAGAAATGGGTAGAAGTGTTGCAACAGTGAATCAAAAAAAAAAAAAAAAAAAAAAAAAAGGGAGATAGAACCCGGTGATCAATTTTATATATAAAAAAAGAAAAGATGTCAAAAATGATTCCAAAAAGCATTTTGGCAAAGAATGTGGTGCTCCAAAGGGGATATCTAACTGGCTAACAATCATGTGGAAATAGACTGCTATCACTATTAACAGAAGCATAGCAAATTCAATGAGTAACAAGTATTTTTTGGAGCTATCATATGACTTGGTATTTATAAAAGTGATTTAATGAAATTCAGTCAAAATAATATTGGAAATTCGTAATTTTTGGCCCCTGCTTGACCCAAGAACAAGACAAGGGAAGTTTTTTTTAATTAATAAGACCCAGTCATACTAAAAATAATATAAACATTTCTGTAGAACAGAAACAAAACTGAAACATATGTTTAAGTGATGATTGAAGCTACAAACCTGTTGGTCATTAGACTTAGATCTGAAGTAGTCTAGACATTTGAGACCTTCTGGGTAATGGGAACCAAATTTACTCCACTCCTGGAAGGATACAGAAGCCAGGTCCACCACGTGAAATTTAAGGCCGGGGCCAGACTGTCTCCTCAAGAAAGGAGGCTAAGAAAAACTATGTTAATGGCTAGGGTCACAGCTCTTATAAACCTGAGTGTTTGGATGGCAAGGGGAGGGAGGCTGGAAGGAGGAGGTTTAGAGAAAGCCCCCCACAGATCAGGACATGAGCCAAGCTGCTTCTTTGCTTGAGGACTAGAACTGTGGTATCTTCAAAGGCCCCAAGACAATAAATAAATAAATAGATGATAAATAAGTAAGACTTAATTACAGACTGGTAGCTCTAGGCAAAATGCACAGATGAAGGGTTGGGTGATGGGAGAAAAGAAAATTCCACTTAAGATGAGCATTTAAACTAAACTTGCAAACACTAAGATGACAAAAAAAAAAAAAAAAAAATAGCAAATCCAGAGGGAAAGGAGAGATTATAGGGCAGGGGAAATTTAGTAATAAAATAAGTAAAATACATTAGAAAATAAAATTAACTAACTCTTACCTGTAAGGAAAAAAATCTCTACATAAATGATGGAATTAAAATAATAGACAATAACAGAAAAGGACATGGAAGAGGTGATTTCAGGGAGTACTTTTAGAGCGTGTTAAATCCTTGCATTTTTTTCGGTAAGAATACATAGCTAAAATGTTTGTTAAAATTTGATAGGTCACCATTAGAAAATGAAAAGGGACCAAAAAAGACAAAACAGAAAAATGTTGACAATTAACTACATAGCATAAAATAAGGGTATAGAAGCAAAGAGAAGCATAATAAACTAAAAGGATGAAAAATATAAGTACCTCAGTTATAGTAAATGTAATAAAATATACTGCTTAAAGTAGACACATTTAAAATAACATGTCGAAGAAAATTGAAAAAAAAAAAAAGAGATAGAATGACTAGACCAAGAAAATGTTAAACAAAAACAAAAAACCTTGGGACAATAATATCAGACATATCAGAAGTTAAAAGAAAAAGCATTAATAAAGAATGTAAAGAAAAATTATAACAATATAAGGATCAGTTGCAAACATATGTATATGCACCTAAAAAAAGCATAGAATATATAAAGCAAAATCTGACAGAATTATAAGGAGAAATAGTATCCAGGCTACGTAAAGAAATTCTACAATCACTGTAAAACAAGACAACTGGTCTGACACACTGGCTCACATCTGTAATCCCAGTGCTTTGGGAAACCAAGGCAGGAGGATTGCTTGAGCCCAGAAATTTGAGACTAGCCTCGGTAAGATCTCTACAAAAGATGTAATGAGATCCCCATCTCTATAAAAACATTAAAAAAACAATCTGGGTATGATGGTGCACGCCTGTGGTCCCAGCTACTCAGGAGGCTGCAGTAGGCAGATCACATGGGCCCAGGAGGTCAAGGTTACAATGAGCCATGATCATGCCACTGCACTCCAGCTTGTGCAACAGAGCACGATGCTGCCTGGAAAAAAAAAAATGAGAGACAACCAACATGAAAGAAAAACAAACGATATAAACAGAAACAATTCATGGAAGAGAAATCCTAATGGCAAATTATCATATGAATAAGTGCTCAACCTCTCTAGAAATCAAGGACATGCAAATTAAAACAAAAAGATACATTTCACAGATATTAGTTTAATATTTTTCTGATGCTGAATGTTAAGATGAGGATCTCTCAGATACTGCTGTTGGGTATGAAAACTGGAACAATCAGTTGGAAAACTATTTGGCTCTATCTATAAAATGTAAAGAAACACTTATTCTACAAACAGTAATTCTACTCTTAGGTATTACTGCTTGAATAGCTCTTGCACATGAGCAGAAGTAAACATGTGGCATAACTTGCAATTGAGACTAATTGGAAATAATGCAATTTACCATGTAAAGAGAAATAAATATGTAAAATATGCTATAGTCATATAATAGCATACTATGCAGAAATTAAAAGCAACAAATTGATATCTAAGTATCAGTATGATTGTTCTTAAAAACAAATGTTAGCTGAAAAGGGGATATTCTAGAATATGTATATAATTACTTACATTTTAACAAATTCAAAAAAACCATACACAAAAAGTGTAAAGATATTGACTGTATATACATACAAAAAAAAGAGACTATGTATATCAAAGACTCAATGCTTGCCTGCAAGAAGGAAGGGTAACCTATAGTACTTCAACTTTATTCATAATTCTTTAAAATTTTAAAGCAAATGTGCAAAACGCTAACTTTAATTCTGGAGAGTGGGTATTTATGTTTACCATGTACTTTTTTGTGTGATAAGAACTCTTAACATAAGATTTACCCTTTTACCAAATGTTTTAAGTGCACAATACCATGCTAACTATAGGAACTATGTTTACAGCAGATCTCTGGTACTTACTTACCTTGCATGACTGAAACTTTATATCCAATAACCATCTTTCCCCATTCTTTCTCCCCAAAGACCCTGACAACTACTATCTACTGTCTGTTTCTATGAGTTAGACTATTTTAGATTTCATGTAAGTGAAATTAGTCAGTGTTTGCCCTTATTTCACTTAGCATAATATCCTCCAGGTTTTCCCATGTTGTTGAGAATGCCAGGATTTCCAACATTTTTAAGCCACAATGAGACTCTCTTGTATGTATATACAACGCTTTCTTTATTCATTAATTTCTGAATGGACATTTAGGTTGTTTCCATATCTTGGCTATTGTGAATAATGCTACAATTGAACGTAGGATGCATATATCTCTTCAAGATCCTGATTTCACTTCTTATGAACATATACCCACAAGTGGAACTTCTGGATCCTAAAATTCACATGGAATTACAAAAGACCCCAAATGGGCAAAGCAATTTGAGAAAGAAGAACAAGGCTGGAGGCATCACACTTTCTGATTTCAAAATATATTATAAAACTACAAAATTAAAACGATGTGATACTGGCCTAAAAACTGACACTCAGACCAGCGTAACAAAATAAAAAGTCCAGAAATAAACCCACATGTATGCAGTCAACTGATACTCGAGAAGAGTGCCAAAAATGCACAATGGAGAAAGGATAGTCTCTTCAATAAATGATGTGGAGAAAACTGAATATGCACATACAAAAGAATGACTTTGGACCCTTATCTTACACAATACACAAAAATCAACTCAGCGTGGATTAAAGACTTAAACGTAAGACCCGAAACTGTAAAACCACTAGAAGAAAAAATAAGGGAAAAGCTTCTTTCCATTGGTCTTGATAATGATGTATGACACTGACAGCACAGGAAAAAAATGTGAAAATGGACAAGTGGGACTATATTATAAACGTCTTTCACTTTTCTTCTTAAAAATTTTTTTTTAATTCAAACACATTGCCGGTGTGAGTTTGGTGGAACGGCATCTCTTTTACATTGCTGGTTATATTGTAAATTAGTACCACTGCTTTGAAAGGCTTGGCAAGGACCTTAACTATTTATATTTTTTGACGTAGTACTTCTCTTTTGTGGAATTGAACCCACATTTTGGCTTGGATACACTTTATTCTCTATAAATAAAAAGATAAACTGGATTAAAAATCATACTTTTTATTTTTAAAATTGTTTCATTAGTATCCCTGGGACATAGTAATGTGATATTTCATCACTCTCATTGGGTGATTAATAAAATGAAAGTCCAAATATTTTGAAGCAAATTTTATATAGTTAGCGTTTTTGTATTGTTTTTCCTTAACTCATAGATGAACATCAGTGCTCCTTATGCTTGTCATAAACAATAATTAAATGCAGTTAAAAACCACAGTAAGACCAAATGAAAAACAATACTGAATGATAATTAAAACTGTTGAGGCATTCTACGTACAGGTTTGATAAAATGCTCCCAATCTCACTTGACCTCCACTAACCACAGCATGCACTCAACTGCTGTGCAGTTGGGGCCTCTCAATTGTATTTGTTTTTGTGTTAAATTTAAAATAATTATTATTTATATTACAACTTTTATTGACCCAAATGACCTGGAACACAGACTTGAACAGCTAGGGGTTCTTGAGCTACGGTCAGGAAATGATGACCTAGTCAAACCATTGTGTGCTTTACAGATGGAAATATTGGCATAAATCCAGAGGAGTTAAAGGACTCACCCAAGCCATACAGCTGATAAGTTGTAGAGCTATATTCCTGCTGAGAATTCTTTTCAGTTTTAGTGATTTTGAAGAGAAGTCCATATGGACAGGTAAACTTGTTAGAAAAAGAAATATATACATGCTAGTGGTAATGGGAAATGAATGGAACTCAAAAAGTAAAGATATATAAACCTACCTGACTCAAGTTAAGAACAGGAAGGGAGAAATTGTCTGATATCTCCGTTGCAGTGTGTTTCTTATAGAACTAATACATGATTTACCAAAGGACTCTTTAAGGCCATTCTGCTCAGGCCTGTAATTCGTCAAGGTGAGTCATTTCAAGCCTAAGGGTAGAGGTAAGCAAGCATGCCTGCTAGAGCAAGCGAGGACGTTGAAAGCCAGTTTCTTAGCATGTTTGGCTTTCCTTACTCATGCCCAGATCATTCCAGAAATAAAGAAAAGGCCATTCAAGGAGGCATCACATGGCTGCTTACATGAATATTATACCAGTAACAGTCCCTGCCACCCTCAGTGGAAGGGACAGTCTGGGAACTATCAGGGTGGGTGATATAGTCTAAAAGTAAGTGCTACCTTTCACTACTTATAAGAGATATGGCAACAGTTGTAAACTTTAGGTATTGTTGGCAATGACTTAATCATATCCCATCATAATGCAGTTTTTCCTTAGACAAAAACATAATAACAATAATTATTTGCTTCTAACTTCTAATTGTCTAAGTCACCCATACAAAGCCATTCTCATCACGTTCGCATTCCCTTCTGCTTCCACTTTTTTGTAACTTGCCAAAGAAATTAGTTATACTTAATGTGCTTGCCCCTCAGTTACCTCAAGAGTGTTTCCCATATGTCCCCTACAACCACCACAGCTACGCTATGCATTTAAGATATCACAAAATTCCATTTAGCATCCTTTTCTACCTTGTTTACTGGCCTTGTGCTACTGTGTGTTCATCTTCTTATTTATCTGGATTTTATAATAACCTTGTCCACCTTTCTTCAGCCTCTTCCTTTTCCCTGTCTACTCCCCTTCCCCTAGGCGCTGACAGGGGATGCACTGATTCGCTCACTTCCTTCCTGCTTTTATGGTCTCTTGAGTCAGTCTCACACATCCTCTGTTTAAAATGTATGCAATAGCATTTTAAGGCCATGCAGGGCCACACACCACCACCCACACCAGGTAGTAATGACTTTAAAAATATTATGTTGGCCTTTTTTTGGATCCTAGCCATTGCTGGACCACATTTTTTCCTCCTGATATTTACATGTATCTGAGATCTTTTAGCTCAGACCCCTTTATGTTGTATTGGTTGTTATGTTTTTACCCAACTGAATTTCCCAGGACATTTAAAAGAAAAAAAGCTTTTTATCCCCTCAATGTTAAGATGTTACCAAGATTGCCATTTACATCTGTCTCTCTAGCACCACCTCCTGGCAAAAACGACTCCTTAATGGTTGAGAACTGCCAGTCTAGTTCACTGACAGGTCCCCAGAATCCTCAGTACATACAGCAGGTTCTGACACAGAGTAAACATTAATAGACATTGGCTTAATACATGATTATTTTAGTTGTACTGTTGTGTATTCAGTTTTTTAAATAAAGAGAGCATATTCTCACATTTCTGAAGACCTGTCTCCATTTTAGCTGTTGTCTTCTGCCCCCCATTTTATCTTGTTTCTTTCACTTAACTTGTCATTGTATGTTGGATGAGATTAGTTGGAAATACAGTATCAATGTTTATTATACATTTTCATAATTTTTCAACTTTTTATACCTAATTTTCTCTTTCTATATCTAAGTTATGTTAAGGTATTCATTTTTAAAATAATTACTGTTTCGTTACCATTTTGTTGATTTGTATATTCTCATTTATCATTTACATTAATAATGCTTATTGATTTTAATCCCACAAGATAGTTTTTATCTCCTTAGACAAACATTTTTACCTTTCATCACTTATTTTCTTTCTTGCTTTTAAATGGGGAGCAACAACATTTCATGTACAGAAGTGGAGTTAGGCCTTCCCCTAATAGCAGGGGTGAGGTGGCTAGAAATATTTAATATTCAATCCTCCCATAAGTTTTACTTTTCAGTAGAGACAACTATATTTAACTTCAATATTAAACTTAATCCAAATCTGAGTAGGAGTGTCAGATATCCCTATCTTCACACATTGATTAATTCAAATATATAGAAGCAGATAGCCACTAAGAGAAAACTGGGTAATGGCTTTTATTTGAGTTTCAGCCCATTTTAGAATGAAGTTGTGAAGATCACCATATCTGAAAACCACAATTATCTGAGTATGGACACTTGATTGGAATTTGAATACATTTGTCTATTTTAATCATTAGCTTAGCAGAATGTGTGTTTTTTTTTAGCAGAGTACTCTCTGATTCTGGGTGATTTTTGCTTTTGCTCCCAGTCTTGAAAACTAAGGGAAAACTGGCTAAGTCATACTTATCTCCTGCACATTTTTGGAAATGAGCCCCCCATGCTCTGAGAATTGAGATGCTTTCTTCCTTTTCAGTGGTTTTTCTTCATGCCTCTCTCAGGAATTGGCTGTGGAGCAGCACTCCAGAATCCCAGATTCCAGGCTAACATTTTAACCGCCTAACTTTGGTAAGACCCAGTCCCTCATAAAAGAGTCTTGTGTCACTGAGAAATAGTGTAGGAGGTCCTAACTTTTCCAGCACTTACTTTTGGAGAAACAAGAACTTTTTATTGGATAGGCTAGAGGCCTCGAAAAGCAAATTTTGTATAAGTCGCCTGGATCTGGCTACTAACTGTATTTACCAGAACTTCCCAACTTTCATCTTTTTCCTGAAAAGGATCAGAACATTTACTCCTCTGGCAACTCTCTCCCACCTGAGAACACAGTCATTTCATCCCCTTGCTTACTCACATTTAGACATTCTCAAATCCCCTTCTGATGCCAAGGATGGTGTTCTTAATTGTACTGTCACTAGCTTAGAATACCACTCTCAAGCCACCACCTTACCTAGCCCCTCTGCAAAAGGATTGGCTCAGAAATCTACACATTTTCTCACTACATGGAACTTAATTATGCAGTACCTTAGTCAGGGTCAGCTAGCTCTATCTAGCCATGGCGTCTTTAGCAAATGTGATACAGCAGAAGCCTGAAGCCAGGGTTACAACAAATGAACACGTATGAATCTTTCATAATCACATGATTCTGTATTCTAGAACACATCCCACATGATAAAAATTCTTAGAATCTGGAGAGACAGGGAACAAAGACCATGACCACATAAGCTTCTATTCATCTCAGTTCCAGTGTCTATATCAGCATTGTCTGGTTTGAAAAATAAAGTCATTTTTGCCCAATCCAAATGTGGTTTCCAGAAAAGAGTGACAGAGTGACTTAAGGTGTCCAAATACATAGGTCACTTCACAGAGGAGCAAATGGATGCATCAGGTGGTTAATTCCAATGTAATAGTTTCTTCATATTTATGAATGTATGTATATATATGTATACACATGTGCATATTTTTAAAATGTCATTAGTACATATATGTTTGTGAATAAATATTTCCTCTGTCCTAAATTATAATTGTGGATGATTTAAATACTAGAAATTAAAAATTATGATGGTAATCTGGTAAAGGCCTATTTTTCAATAATCTGAACTGGAAAAGCTGTATCTCCATGGTTCATGTTTCTAGGGACAACTATCCTAAGGAAGAGAGAAGCATATTATTAAACTAATCTATTACTCAGGGTATTAGTTTGCTAGGGTTGCTATAACAAATTGCTGCGAATTGAGTGCCTTAACCAACAGAAATTTATTATCTCATAATTCTGGAGGCTAGAAGTCCAATATCAAGGTGTGGACAGTGTTAGTTCCTTCTGAGGGCTGAGAGAAACAGTTGGTTCCATGCCTCTTCCCTAACTGCTGGTGGTTTTCTGGCAATCTGTGGTGGTCCTTGGCTTGTAGATGCGTCACCCTGATCTCCGCCTTCATCTTTGCATAGTGGTTTCCCTGTGAGTGTGTGTTTCTGTGTCTAAATTTTCACTTTTAATAAGGACACCATTGACATTGGATAAGGTCTCACTCTAATGACCTCATCTTAACTTTATTACATCTGCAATGACCCTATTTCCAA
This sequence comes from Cacajao melanocephalus, assembly GCA_963573385.1. Taxonomy (NCBI): domain Eukaryota; kingdom Metazoa; phylum Chordata; class Mammalia; order Primates; family Pitheciidae; genus Cacajao; species Cacajao melanocephalus. The sequence continues at coordinate 21,116 of CAUYLG010011090.1, read as the reverse complement.
TGAAGGTCACTGGTTTTTTGTTTTGGTTTTTTGAGATGGAGTCTCCCTCTGTCACCCAGGCTGGAGTGCAGTGGTGTAATCTCGGCTCACTGCAACCTCTGTCTCCTGGGTCCCAGTGATTCTCCTGCCTCAGCCTCTGGAGTAGCTGGAACTACAAGCTTGCGCCACCATGCCTGGCTAATTTTTGTTTTTTTAGTAGAGATGGGGTTTCACCAGGTTGGCCAAGCTGATCTTGAACTTCTGACTTCAAGTGATCCACCCGCCTCGGCCTCCCAAAGTGCTGGGATTAGAGGCTTGAGCTACCACGCCCAGCCTGAAGGTCACATTTTGAGGTAATGGGGGTTAGGACTTCAACATATACATTTTTGGGGAAAAAAATTTGGATTATGGTTCCCCAGAGAAACAGAGCAAATAGGATATATAAAAATTTATGTTATCTAGGGAAACCTAAAGCAAATTGTTTCCCCCAAAACTCGTGTGTGTGTGTGTGTGTGTATAATAAGCTAAGGAATGTCCAGATAGCTGGTAAAACATTTCTAGTGTATCCGTTACCTCTGACGATGTTTAGAGAAAAGATTAGCATTTGAATTTATAGAATAAGGCAAAGAAGATTACCTTCACCAATGGGGTGGACATCATCCAATCCCTTGAAGGCTTGAACAGAGAGACAGAAGAAAGGTGAATTCACTCTCCCTGTTTGAGCTGAGACATCTCTATTCTTCTTCTCTTGAATATTAGTGCTCTTGCTCTTGGACTCTGACCAGGATTGATATCATTAGCTCTCCTGGTTTTCAGACTTTTGGGCTTGGACTGAATTACAACACCAGCTTTCCTAGTTATTTAGTTTGCAGACAACAGATTGTGGGACTTTTCAACTTCCGTAATTGTGTAAGCCAATTTCTATAATAAATCTCTCTATATGTATGTGTGTGTATATGTTAATATGTATGTATGTATATGTATGTGTGTGTGTGTGTGTCCAGATGCTTCTCAACTTACAATGGGGCTATATACCAATAAACCCATCGTAAAACTGAAAATATCATAAGTTAAAAATCCATTTAATACTCCAATGAACTATCATAAAGTTAAGTAATCATAAGTCAAACAATCGTAAGTCCAGCAGATGTTCCTTGACTTATGGTGTTATTTCCCAATAAACCTATCTTAAAGTCAAACAATCATAAGTTGAAACATTGTAACTTGGAGATCATCTGTATATATGTGTGCGTGTCTATACACACGCAATAGGAGATATATATATATATATATATAAATAAATATCCTCTATATGGGGTAATTTATATTTATATATATAGGGGTATTTCATGTGTGTGTGTGTTTATATATACATATGTGTGTGTGTGTATACATACATGAAACCTCTCATTGGTTCTGTTTCTCTGGGGAATGCTGACTAATACAGGAGGTTAGGTCTGAGAGTGAGGGGCAGGGTCTTGTGGACTGCAAGGTATAAGGACTTTGACTTTTATACTTTGAGTAAAAAAAATCATGGGAGAATTTTGAGCAAAGTACTTTTTAAAAGAATTATTCCAGCTACTGGGTTGAGAATAAAAATAGTAAATAATAAATTAATAGTAGTCAAGTAGGTGTTGCTATGTTACACATACTGGGTCAGGCATAACATATAACTCATTTAATGTATACCAGAGAGGGAGGCAAAAGTGGAAGTGGGGAGGCCTGTTTAGGGTATTCTTTTCTTGCTGTTGTTTTATTGATTTACAAAAGTTCTTTAAATATTCTAGGCACCACCTGTTTTTTGGTGGTTATATGAGTTGTAGATATCTTCTCCCAGTCTGTGTTGTTTTACGATTTAAGGGTGTCTTTTGTTATTCAGAAGTATAGAATGTTAATGTAGTCAAATTCACCAACCTGTTTTTTTGATAGACTTTATTTCATTTTATAGACATTTGTACTGGGTCTTCCTGCTCACAGTCCAGCCACATGCAGATTCCTTCTTCACACTTCCCGTAATGTGGCATCTAAACATAAATCTCAATCCCGGTGCTTCTTAACCCTTAGAGAGGTGCCTGTGGCTCTGGAACCCTCATCATTTAGCCTCCTCTATGTCTACTGGCTCTAGGATACTGTGATAACAGCCATGTATATGTATAAAAGACATACCTTATTTTATTGTGCTTTGCTATATTATTTTACTTTGCAGATATTTTGCAAATTTAAAGCTTGTGGCAACTCTGTAACAAGCAAGTCTATTAGCACCGTTTTTCCAACAGCCTGACTCACTTCATGCTTTTGTGTCCCCATTTTGCTAAATTCTCATAATATTTCAAACTTCTTCCTTATCTACTATGGTGATCTGCAATTACTTATCTTTAATGTTGGTGTTGTGTCTTAGAGTTCAACAAACCACACCCATATATGACTTAAATGTATGTGTGTTCTGGTTGCTCCACTGAGCAAGCTGTTCTCTGTCTCTCTCCATCTCCTCTGGCCTCCCTGTTCCCTGAGATACAACAATGTTGAAATTAGGCCAATTAATAATGCTACAATGGCCTTTAAGTGTTCATGTGAATTGAAGAGTTGCAAATCTCTCACTTTAAAACAAAAGTTCACTAAAAGTTTGCCAATTTTGTTGATATTTTCAGAGAAACAACTCTTGGTTTCATTGATTTTCTTTATTGATATTCTGTCTATTTCTTTTCTAATTTTTATTATTTCTTTTCTTCTGTTTGCTTTTGGTTTAGTTTTCTTTTTACTAGTCTCACACCTCTAATGAAAGACCTCACCTCTTCCAACTCATTTTCTTCAACTGTTGCTAAAGTTGTCTGTGTATCTGAAACACAATTTTGATATTGTCATTTGGAAGCTTAAAAGTTTTATCATTGTTCTCATTCCTTACAAAGTAAAATTCAAATTTGTGGAATTGCAAACAACACTTTTCATGATCTTAACTAGTTTACCTTAACAATCAAATCCACCTTTCCACTTGCATAAAATCACCTGGAATTTATAGATACATTTTTAACTTCTTTTCCTTTGTACTTGTGTTTTTCTCAATTTGTTCTTTTCTCCTACTGACTTTTTAGAAAATGCCTTCTTTAACTCCAGGCACCCACACTTTTTAGTTTTCCTTTTCCCTGCTACCATCGCACTTTGCACCAACTTCTTTTAGAACAGTTACCAAATTAGTAATTAATACACACCTTCTTCATTATTACGTGAATTCCAGGATGTGAAATCCCATTCTAGAAATTATGTCCCAGTAACTGACACATAGTGAGTGATCAATGTTTGTGGAGGTAGGAAAAAGTGGTAAGGTCTGATATTATTTCAACTGAAAAAATGAGAAAATGGATGATGTACTTCAGCCAGTGAAATCGAAAACAGCGATGGAAAATGACTTAACACTGCATACAGCTTTGGTTGGTAAGACACAGAGAATACTGATATCCCTGTGCGAATAACTAACTTTTGCTGCTGAGAGATGAATTTAGAGGATGCTCAAGCTCCGTTACCATTCTCATTCTACTAAACTGAGGAAGGAAGATTGAGAAATGGATCAGCGGTTAGAGAGAGTGCAGGTTCCTACGGCGACTGGAGTTTTTTGGTAGTTGGAGATGTTTCCCTCAATCTTTGGGCAAGCCGTAAGCATTGGCAGGGACAGCATCAGACACCTGAAAACCCTTTCCCCAGTCGTCTTCAAGCTTAGCTTTAGGCTTGTGGGCCCATCGCGCATGCGTCAATTTTTCCCTTTTAGGATGCGCGGAGCAGAGTCTTTGCGCCTTTGGAGATCCTGAGTGGGTAGGGCTAAGCTGTTTCCAGGGTGACAGAGTGGAGACCTCGGTAGTCGATTGAGCAGGTCTGATCTTTGTTCCCAGAGGGCTGTGCGTCATCGACTCTTCGGCCCTGTCATGGCGGGTGTGCTGAAGAAGGTGAGCCGAATGGGGGTCACTGTTGGAATTTTATCTGTGGGGGTAGACAGCACGATAGCCCCATTTACCGCGGGTGTTGACCCTAACTGTCGCGGGCTTGGCGGTCTTTTAAGGGGACTCGTTCTGTATGCCCTACCCGATAGGACAAGTTAGTGGTTCCGCTCGGAGTTTCAGAGAAAAAGCTCCAAACAAGCGGGACTGAGAGACTAGTAGCTGGCTTTAGACCAGCTTTAGCCAGGGGAATTCGTGGTTTTGTATTTCCTTAGCGTGCTGAGCGTATGGAAACCGTAGTAAACAGCATGAATCGTGTTTTGTTTTTGAACAGACCACTGGCCTTGTGGGATTGGCTGTGTGCAGTACTCCACACGAGGTATGTACCTTTGTTCTTCCTTCGTTCCTGAGTTCCCAAGGAAAACCAAATCCCTGTCACTTTGCTTATTGCAAAGTTACTGGGATACAGATATTTTAGGCCTTGAATTACAACCCTCATGAGCTCTTGAGACACACATGCTATACACCTACTTCGTTGATCCGATGTCACATTTTTATTTATTTATTTTTTGCCATGACCTCTTTGTTAAGCGAGTTTTCTTGTTGGCTTTTTCCTTGACATTCTCGTGGCTTCACTTATACATGCTTTTATCAGCGACATCTCAAATTTTTATCTCCATTTCGCACCTTTTCTCCCCTCCTCACCGTTTCTTGCTTAGGTACGTTGGATTACATATATTTGAGCTTAATGAAGGTACTGCTCCTCTTTTTCTTCTATTGGGTCTTTTCCATCTGTATTCACAAATGCTTTCGTCAAAACAAAACAAAAAAACAAAAAAAACCACAAAATTTTTTGATCCTTCTTGTCCCTTCTATAATCGCACCATTGCTCTCACTTTATAGATAAAAGAGTTATCTCTATTTTCTTCAATTTCTTTCTTATTCATCCTTGAATGCACTATGTCCCTTTTGGCGAGAACTGCTCTTTTCAAGGTCACTAGTGATCTCTATGCTGCCAAATCTAATGGTCAGCTCATATTTCTCACCTTCATTGACCTAATAGCAGTGTTTTTTTTTTTTTTTGACACATTTGACACTTTTTCCATCATGCGCTTTCTTTACTGGGCTTCAGACACTCCCAGTCTTCCGATTTTCCCCCCTACTCTTTGTCTTTATCTTTTTCTGGTTATTTCTCTTATGCCCACTTTAAAATTTGAGTTATTTGGGATTTAATTCTTGGACCTTTTCTTTTGGACCTGTACTCAGTCACCAAGAGAGAGCAAATCCAGATAGAAAATGGTTTTAAATACCACCTATATACAGATTTCCATGTAAAGCGCTGACCTCTTCCTTTTATGAAAGTCCTGAATATTTAATTGCTTATTGGGCATCTCCATTTGTATATGTCAGACAGGCAACCCAAACTTAACATGTCCAAAATGGGGTTCCTGATCTTTTGCCTAAAACCTGCTCTTCCCTCAGGGTTGGTCATCTCAATCAATGGCAGCTCAATTATTTGGACTCAGGTCAGAAACTTGAAATCATCTTTGATTCCTTCCTTTCTCTTATACTCCACATTTGTTATTTCAGTAAATCCTCTAGGTGGAACCTAGAGGATGTTAAAATCAAAATATATCTTGATTTTAATAACACCTCACTACCTCCTCTGCTACTACCCTCTTCCTCAGTCACCGTTAATCACTGATGTGGATAATTGCATTAACTTCCTAACTGCCTTTCAATGCTTGTCACAGCCTCCATTAGGTCTTTTTTTTTTTTTTTTTTTTTTTAAGCTAGGCGACTAGAGTTAGTCTGTTAAAATATAAGGTAGGTCAGATCACTCCTTTCCTTAAAACTCTAATGGCTTTCCATTTCACTCTAAATAAAGGCAAGATTCTTATTGTGACCCCCAGGTTCACTATTGTACTGATTTATTTTGTTATATATTAGAATATAGGTTTCATGATGCAGGGATTTTTACTTGTTTCACTGCTAGAACTCTATCACATGGTATGTGCTCAGTGAATAGTGTTAGTTGAATGAGTGTCTTGCACTTGTTATGATTTCATAATAACTTTGGTGTCATTGTTGTAAAGAACTGTACTCATGGTTTCTCCCTTCTAAATATACTTCTTCCTCTGTGGGCTGATAGTTTCAGATCTTTCTACTCCCTAGGCTGGGAATGGACATTATAGTTGGTATTTCTCTTTTACTTGTACTCTCATATCCATTCCAATGATTTTTTTTTTTTTGCTAATTTTTTTTATAACAGGTGTCTACTCTGACCTCTGTTAATTCCTATTGTTACCAATAATATAGGTCCTTGTTCATGTTTAGAGAATTACAACAACCTCCTTACTGAACTTTCTGCCTTGTTTCTCCTTCAATCCTTTTAACTCACTACAACCAAGTTAATTTTCCTGAACCACAGATCTGATCATATCTTTTAATTCTTTTAATTGTCCACAGAAAAAATCTTAATTGTCCACACAATAAAGCCCAAATGCTTTGACTTGGAATGCAGAACCACTTACAATCTGACATTTCCTCCAACTTTATCTCCTATGCATTTCCTTATATGTCCTGTACAGCAATACGTTCCAAAATCCTTAGTGGATGTCTGAAAACCACATATAGTACCAAACTCTATTTATGCTATGTTTTTTTCCATACATACCTATAATAAAGTTTAATTTATATGTTAGGTATAATAATGAGAGATAAACAGGCTGGGCGTACTGGCTCACGCCTGTAATCCCAACACTTTGGGAGGCTGAGGCGGGCGGATTGCTTGAGCCCAGGAGTTTGAGACCAGCCGGGGCAACATGGCAAAACTCCATCTCTACAAAAAAATGCAGAAATTAGTCAGGTGTGGTAGTGTGCACCTATAGTCCCAGCTACTTGGGAGGCAGAGGCAGGAGGATTGCTTGAGCCCCAGAGGTTGAGGCTGCAGTGAGCTGTGGTGATGCCACTGCACTCCAGCCTGGGTGACAGAGTGAGACCCTGTTTCAAAAAAAAAAAAAAGAGCTAACAACAACTAAGAAAATAGAAAAGTTATAACAATGTACTGTAATAAAAGTTATGTGAATTTGGTCTCTTTATCTCAAAATACCTTATTGTACTGTGCCACCCTCTTCTGATGAAGAAAGGACAGAGTGGGATAGTGTGGAATTCCATCACACTACTTTGAATGGCACGTAATTTAAAACATGAATTATTTGTGGAATTTTTCATTTAATATTTTCTGATTGAAGTTGACTATTAGTAACTGAAACCTTGAAAAATGAAACCACAGATGGGTAAGGGGGAGCTACTGTATTCTAACCAAATGCTGTCCAATAAAAATATAATGTGAGCCAGCCGGGCGCAGTGGCTCACGCCTGTAATCCTAGCACTTTGGGAGGCCGAGGCAGGTGGATCATGAGGTCAAGAGGTTGAGACCATCCTGGCCAACATGGTGAAACCCCATCTCTACTAAAAATACAAAAATTAGCCCGGCGTTTGGCACACAGCTATAGTCCCAGCTCCTCGGGAGGCTGAGGTGGAAGAATCACTTGAACCCAGGAGGTGGAGGTTGCAGTGAGCCAAGACTGAGCCAAGACTGAGCCACTGTGCTCCAGCCTGGTGACAGAGCAAGACTCAGTCTCAAAAAAATAAAAATTATAATGCGAACCTTAAATGTAATCCATGTTTGTATGTAATTTAAAATTTTTTAGGACTAATTTTTTAATGAAGAAAAAGGTAAAATTTAATTATTTACCCTAACACATCTAAAATACTGCCATTTCAGTATATAATAAAACTAATGATATTTTATAGTGTTTTCTTCATACTAAATTTTCAAAGTCTGGTATGTATTTACAACACATCTCAGTTTGGACTAGCCACATATCAAGTGCTCAATAGACATATTTAACTAGTAGCTAGTGTTTTGGACAGCACAGTTCAAGAAAACAGAACTATATACCACTTCCTTGTATTTTCTGCCATTCAATTCTATGTATTCTATATGTAATTGCCTTTTCCAACATTTTTAAGTTTCTATGATCTACCATCCCTCTGAGTCTATCTTAAATGCTACCTTTTCAAAATGTGAACCTTCTCTGGTCTTGGCTGAAGTGAATTCTTCTGTTATAGAAAAATAATGCCAATACTTAGTGAAACAATGTGTAGCAGGTACTGTTCTAAGTTTATATATACCCTGTGAGGCAGTATTACTATTCCCATCTTACAAATGAAGAATGAAGGTACAGAGATGGAAATAACTTGTCCAGTGCCCCTAAGGAGTGGAGCCAGTATAAAGCAGTTAGATTCCGGTTAGCACACCCTTAACCGATCCTAAGTATTATAATATCTCTTTGCTCTATGTATTTCCTCATCCCTGCCAAACACAAACTTATTTTTCCTTTTTATCATTTTTATTATTTTTCTTCTTCTGTATCTTATCCTGTGATATGGTTTGGCTCTGTCCCCATCCAAATCTCATCTTGAATTGTAGCTTCCATAATCTCCACGTGTCATGGGAGGTAATTGAATTATGGGGAGAGTTTTTCTCATACTGTTCTTGTGATGATGAAATCTCATGAGATCTGATGGTTTTATAAAGGGCAGTTCCCCTGCACACGCTGTCTTGCTTGCAGCCATGTAAGATGTGCTTTTGCACCTCTTTCACCTTCTGCCATGATTGTGAGGCTGCTTCAGCCATGTGGAACTGTGAGTTCATTAAACTCATTTTCCCTTATAAATCACCCCATCTTGGGTATGTCTCCATCAGCAGCATAAGAACAGACATATATACCCTATAGTACCTTAAACATATTGGAGTGTGATCCATGTCCAGTCTATCTTTATATGTAAACAGTGTAGTATTGTGCATGGGAGTACTAAGTACATTTTGTCACTGGTGGCAACTGTCGGGCTGGTTGAATCATGGTAAAAATAATTTACCGAGATAGTTGAGGTAAGGAAAGGCAGATTTATTAGGGAAAGTATGAAAATACATTGCAAGAAAGCTACTGGCAAGTCAGCAAAAGAAGAGCTGACTGCAAGTAGCAAAGGCTTGCTGGGATCTTAAAAGATTGTGCTTGTGCTGTGTGCTGAAGAAGTCTTCATATAGTACTGATAACACCTCGGTTGCAATGAGCTAACTTGCATTTTTCTATCAGGCGAGGGTCTGGTGATAGCTGGGCACAGAAAGATTGTGAGTTATTTGCGCAGGAGGACTATATGTCCTGGACCATGAAGAAAGTCAGACTTATACCTTATCTGCTTTTTATTTTTGCTTTCCCCTATTCCTTTATTAAGACTGCATAGATTTTTTATTAAAAAAAAAAAGATTGTTCTTTTGGAGAAGGGTTTGTATACTTATAATTACTGAAAGACTTATACCTTGAGGGATCATGTCTTGTTGTTTTGACTGTTCTGGTTTATACCTGTATTTTAGCATAATGATTAATAGGTACCGTTTCACTGTCATAAGTGTCCAAATTTGGATGATAAACTAAATTTCCACCCTATTCATAACATTTTTTCTTTTTATTTGTTCTATATTAATCATTCCCTGTTTTCATCTGTATTTCTCTAGAAACTGATACATTTTTGTTAGGAAAGATGAAAATGAAAATTTTAAATCTGAATTTTAGATCAGATTAAAAATTAAAATGCTGTATTAAGAACTAGTATTTGCATTATATATTTAAATTGGAGAGGAGAAGAATAAAAGTATTTATAAATTAACAGTTTAAATCAGATTAAAACTTTTGCATTAAGATACTTTTAAAAAATTGTATATGCATTATATATTTATAGTAGGAAGATAAGAATAAAATATATACTTACCAAACTTTAATATGTAAATCCACTTTTGTTTTTGCTAAAGTATTTTTTTTCTTTTTCTTTTCTCTTTTTTTTTTTTTTGAGATCAGGTCTCACTCTGTTGCTCAGGCTAGAGTTGCAGTGTCGCAGTCTCTGCTCACTGCAACCTCCACCTCCCGAGCTCAGGTGATCCTCCTGCCTTAGTTTCCTGTAAAACATTTTGTTAAAAATAACTAGGATATTAAAAAGGTGTTTTAGGGAGTTGGGGTTATGTATGATGTACTTCTTTTTATCTGTGTGTGTTGACTTTGGGGAACACATGATAATTGTGATGACTTGATGTTTATTATAGAACATAATGAAAAAACATGCTGTAAAAGAGAATGCACAAATGGCTGTTAATAGACTCCAGTAGTTACATCTGCACACAGTGGTTGCAGAAATAGAAAGGGAATACTTAAAACCCATGTCTCTTCACCAGGGCTTTCTACTGTTATACCCTTTTCTAAAATTAAGAAGAAATGTGGCTAAAAGAACCCCACGTCAGTGGATAAAATGCTGCAGTTAGGAGGAATAAGTTCTGGTGTTCTATTGCACAGTAGGATGACTAGTTAACAATAACGTATGCTGTATTTCAAAATAGCTGAAAGAGAGAATTTTGAATGTTCACACCACAAAGACAAACGTTTAAGGTGATGGATTTGCTGGTTACCCAGATTTGCTTATTATACAACACAGCATATATTGAATCACCACATTGAAACTCATAAATATGTATAATTATTTTGCGTCAGTCAAAAATAAAACTTAAAATCCCATACAGTTTTGATTATGTGCTATCTGACAAGCTTTACATTAGTATAGTAAAGTACTCTATTATGGAACATCATATTAAATATATAAATAAATAATGGTTAAATATTCAGATTGCTTTTTAAGAAAAGCAGTTCTTAGAAAGCCCCTTAAAAATTGTATGTGTGTGCGTGTGTGTGTGTAAAGTACGTATTAGCTTCTGTGAATATCATACAGTTAAACAAATCTAAAATTAAATATTAAGAAAAAAATTCATTATATATGTATTTACTATTTATGGACTGTTGTAAGGGTCTGTCAAAACAATTTCTTACTAAGGGATTAACTTCTACACTGAAGTTTAAGTTCAGTGTGCTTCAATACATGCTATACATTGACTCAGTTCTCTTGCCGCTTTTCTCTTGAACCTTTTATGCAGACTTTATGTTGTAACACATTCATAATCAGAAGCAAGAACACTGAAGTATTATGACTGTATTTACTTAAATTTGATCATACTGATGTAATGCTTCTATGTAAATGTTTGTTTGTACAGAAATTCAAATAAGAAAAATTGAAAAAAAAGATAGAGAATTTGCAGTGCCTAGGGCCTCACTTTGAAAAAGACTGATTCAGGCTGGGTGTGGTGGCTCACACCTGTAATCCCAGCATTTTGGGAGGCTGAGGTGGGCGGATTACCTGATGTCAGGAGTTTGAGACCAGCCTGGCCAATACGGTGAAACCCCATCTCTACTAAAAATACAAAAATTAGCCAGGCATGGTGGCGGGTGCCTATAATCCCAGCTACTTGGGAGGCTGAGGCAGGGGAATCGCTTGAACTCGGGAGGTGGGGGTTGCAATGAGCTGAAATCACACCATTGTACTCCAGCCTGGGCAACAAGACTAAAACTCCATCTCAAAAAAAAAAAAAAAAAAAAAAAAAAGAAAAATACTGATTTAGTAAATGATTTGATTTCCAAAAAGGTCATTAGCAATAAGTTAATTTTGTTTCTACTTGTTATCATACCCTTGACATATCTAGAGCTTCTTATACATAGAAAATACAGAAAGTTCCCACATTTATATACAGGTTTTTCCTAAGTTGTAAAAGATGTAGATAGGGCACAGACATAAAGAAGTCACAGCAAGGAAAAGTTAATTAAAAAAAATAGAAGTGAGTTTTATTTGTTTTGTCTATGAGTCTTATTCCATTAAGTCTTTGGTAATATTTTAACCTATGGATATTTGTATGGTTTGTCTTTTCAGAGGCTAAGAATATTGTACACAAAGATTCTTGATGTTCTTGAGGATATCCCTAAAAATGCAGCATATAGAAAATACACAGAACAGATTATAAATGAGAAGCTGGCTATGGTTAAAGCGGTAAGTAGCTAAATTAGTTTTCTTGGATTTGTGGTATCCAGTGTAACATTTAACCAAAAAATTTAGTTCCTAATTTTTTGTATATTCTACACACTTTTCTTCTAATCTCCTTCCTTCAGTGCTCTTTTCCCATCTTTCCTCCCTTTTATTCAGCAAACTCTTTTTTAGTGAGTGTTTTCTGTATGCAGGGCTCTAGTACATATTGGAGTTTGACACTAGGATCAGGTCCTTCCTTGAAGTAACATTGTAGTTGTTCCTTTTACCTCTCTTCCCTGTTTAGTCCTTTTGCTACTTATCTGTGGATATATCAATCTTGATCTCCTTTTTCTAATCTTAGAGAACAATAAAAGTAAATTTTTTTCAAAGAAAACTGTCAAAAGACTAGACTGTTATTAAGGAGCAGTTAATAAAAGACTAGACTGCGATTCATACCAAACCATATTGCACTGTTGTTAAAATTTCACACTAGCAATCATTTCATGGACTTACTATTAAAGATCTAAAATAGTGTTTAGAAATCCTGAAGGTATAAGTGATTCTAGTCACATATATTTCTTCTTATTAGATTACCAGATTATATAGTTCAAAGAGAATTCCTATCTCCTCTTAGGTATACAACAAAAACAATGCAGTTTGTATTATATTGTATTTTGTATTGTGTTATATGATGGGTCTCTGTTACCCAGCCTAGAGTGCAGTGGCATGATCACAGCCAGTCTCAAGCAGTCCTCCTACCTCAGCCTCCCAAGTTGCTGGGACCACAGGCACTCACCACTATGCCCAGCTAATTTTTTAAATTTTTTGTAGAGGCAGAGTTTCACTGTGTTGCCGTAGCTGATCTCAAACTCCTAGCTTCAAGTGATCTTCTTACTTTAGCCTTCCAAAGTGCTGGGATCACAGACATGAGCCACCTACACCAGGTGCCTCTCCCATTTTATTGTCATCTTTCAAATAGTCTCAAATGTTTTTAGCTTGTTCCTATCTTAAAAGAAAAAACTATATGCTTATATTTTCCTTTACTTACTCCCCTATTTTTCTGTTTTCTCCCATAGCCAGTTTCAACCAAAGAAGAGTTTACCCTCTTACTTCTTTACTTACTGGTTCTAAAATGCTTTTCTCTGCTGTTTATACCACCTTATAACTAATTGTTCTGTTTGTAATTTAATTATACTTCATTACATGCTCCACCACACAGACAATGATAGTGATTTTTTTTCAGTATGTAAATCTTATGTTGGTACAGTTGTCCCTTGGTATCCATGAGGGATTGGTTCCAGGACTCCCATGGATATCAAAATACAGGGATGCTCAAGTTCTTTATATAAAATGCATAGTATTTCATATAACCTGTGCGCGTCCTCTTGTATACTTTAAATCATCTCTAGGTTACTTATAATACCTACTACAATGTAATGCTATGTAAGTAGTTATTCTGTATTTTAAAAATTGCTGTATTATTTTTATTGTGTGTGTTTTTTAAAAATATTTTCCATCTGTGGTTGGTTGAATCCACAGATGTGGATCCTGAGGGCCAACTGTACTGTCTTGCATAAAATCTTACTGTGATTTTCTGTTCAGTGTTCTCAAAGGCTGAGTTTATGGATTTATGTTGAGCTGCTTCTATGAAACTTACTTAGCTACCTTTATCTGCATGATTTTGATGTAGGTATGGCCATGTTTGGGAACCATTGTCTTAAAGGGATAAAGTCCTTAGCATGGTATAGAAAGCTCTGCAAGTTCTGGCTCTTGGTTATTTTCTCAATCCTATCCTGTTGCTTTCTGTATACTAACTGTATACTCTATACTTATGGCAGTTCTGTGGTTTCCATACATATTTTTTCTGTTCATTTGTATTTTCTCATTTCCTGGAATGCCTTTATCTTGTCTGGTAGTTCTTACTTTTTCTTCATAAGCCATCACTTCCTGTAAAATCTTTTCTTACTTAAGTAGAGTTTGACAACTTCCTTACTCCTTTCCATTGTACCTGTCACACTGTATTATGCCTCCACCAGCCATAAGCTGCTTGTGAATGATACTGGATTCAACTTTGTACCCTAAGAATCTAGCATAGTACCTGGCACATAAGGTTCCTTAGAAATGTTTCTTTATCCAAAAGGCTAGATACAACCTCAAACACTTCGCAATAGTTGTATCGCTGATTCCTGTTTTTGGTAAAATTGTCACAGATTTTTAACCCCGCATAGAGTCACACACAAAATCCTCAGTGAATATTGCCATGATTATAAAATATCTATTTACTAAGCCTAAAGTGGAAATAAAAGTACCTTTTTTTTTTTTTTCAGATTATGACTAGGGAGATAGTAATATCATTTTGGTGAAAAGTGTTGGTTTGTGCCCCTGTCCAAGATTTTCATCTTAGTTCTAATACTTAATTTGTGGAGTGACTTGGCATATTGCTCATTTTCTCTGTCTCAATTTCATCATCTAAAACTTGGGTATAATATTACCCACCTTCAACACTTTTTATTAGAACTGAATTAGGTAATGTATGTAAAAAGCTTAATATAGTCCCAAGTATATAGTGAGCATTCAGTACATGGTACCGTATTAAGCTTAATGGCATTATGCCATTGGTGACAATTGTTCGCCTAACACAGGTTTTTTCTAAATTGAAAGTGTTGTTGAACATTCCTTGCCTTCTTTACCTTCACTCTCCTGAGTCTCTTATAACAGTGACCAGCCTCCCTGTTTTGTTTTTGATTTTTGGTCTCATATCTGAGTTAATTCCCTGTTAAATAATCTGTCTTAAACATGCTCATTTACTTTTTCCCTCTTTTCCCCCTTTGAACTGTTTTTTAGGTATTTACTTATTTAACTAAGAAACATTTACTGAATGACTGTTACATGCCGTGTGTGGTTCTAGGCATGGAGGCTTGTGCCTAGTTGGCAGTGAACAAAACAGATAAAAATCCTTGCCTTCTTGGAGATTACATGTTAATGATGGGAGACCAAAAGAAAAAAAAAGTAAAAATTGAGTAAAGAAGTACCTAGTGTGTTACAAAATAGTAAATGCAGTGAAGGAAAATATGTGCCATGATGGGGATGGGGGATGTTACAATATGTATTAATTTTCTATGGCTGCTGTAATATTCCCACAAAGTTGGTGGCTTAAAAAAATATAGGTTTATTTTATTAGATTTCTGGAGGCCAGAAGTTGGAAATCAACATCAGGGACCCAAATCAAGGTGGTGGTGTTAGGGCTGTGCTTCCTTTGGAGGATATGGGGTGGAATCTGTTCTTGCCTCTTTCAGCGTCTGGTGGCTTTTGGCATTCATTGGCTTGTGGTCTCATCACTGCAATTTCTGCCTTTGTAGTTACATTACCTTTTCCTTTTCTGTGTGTAATAACCCTCTGCCTCTCTCTTATAAGGACACTTATAATTGCAGTTAGGGACCATATGGATAATTCAGGAAAATTGCCCCATATCAGCATCCTTAACTTGATCATATTTGTGAAGTCTTTGCTGTATAAAGTAACAACCACAGTTTCTAGAAATTAATAGATCTATATCTTTTGTGGTATTATTTAGCCTATCACAATATAAATTATTAGTAGTTATTAATAAGAAGGTGTTATTTGAGCACAGATTTGTAAGGTAGTGAAGGAACCAGCCATGCAAATACCCTGGGCCATCCAGCAGATATTCTGAGGCAGTAACATATCAATCTTGTGTTGAAAAACAAAATGTATTTATTTTTCTCCCTCTTTATTCCATTTATGGGCCAGAAAAATGGCCTGAAATGACATTTGTCATTTGTCCCTGAAATGACAAAGACTTATTTATGTATGTGGGTATATTTACAGAGCATAATTTCCGGCTCAGAAGCTCAGTTTACTAGAAAATAATTCAATGTCATCGAATGTTCTAGGTGCTATATTTACTAAAATTTTGTTTTTAAAAACTTTTATTAAAGAATGATGTACATTAAAAATGTGTAGAAAAAAATGACTTTTCCAGAACAACAAAACCCTTGCTTCTTCCCCTTCAATTTACTACATGTAAAGTTAATCACTATTTGGACTTCTTTTTGCCTGTTTCTGAATTTTATAGAAATGGAATCATTAGTATGTACTGTCTTGTACGTACTATACCCTGGCTTTTGCTTAATACTATGGTTAAGAGAATCATCTATGTTATTGCATACAGTTTATTTTTATTACTATATTATATATCCAAATATTATAATTAATTGATCCGTTATATTATAGATGGTCATTTTGGTGTTTCTAGTTTGGAGCAATAATTTGTGCTGCCGTGAATATTCTCAAACATGTTTTTTAAAAAATTTATTATGAATTTTTGTTCGGTGTTACGCCTAGGAGTCTAATTTCTGGGTCATAGGATAGCATTTATTTTTAATTCTAATGCTCTCAGAGGAAATACAGGAAACAATAAGAAAGCAAAGTGATATTTTAAAATTTGTTTTAGAAAGACTGAATTTGACATTGTATTTCTGTCCCTTGATTAGCATGTCAATAAACATTTAGCACTTTTCAATATTAAGACAAAGCAATAAAATAGCAGAGGTGAAATGAATTTTCACCAAATATTTAGTAAAAAGTAAGAATATGATGAAATAAATTATATATTTAAAGCATTTTTATATATGGAATTTTAAAATATAGGATATCAAAACATTCAGATAGTATGCTTGTTTAATTTTTTTTCCCCTTGAAATTATAGGAACCAGATGTTCAAAAATTAGAAGACCAACTTCAAGGTGGTCAATTAGAAGAGGTGATTCTTCAGGTAAAGAAATAGTTGACTATTTTGGTGTTCGGTTTCAGATTTTCATTTTTAGATAGAGGCACACAACTGACATTCCAGAATGAAAGGAAAACTATATTTCCTTATTTATATCAATTCATCAACTAGTAAGACTAATCACATATAGAAAATGTGTTGTTTCTAATGTGTATGTTGATTAAGTATTGTTGATGATAGCATGAATTTACGAGCCTTCTGTTAGAAGCCTGGAGTTTGACCCTCTTTTAATTTAATCAGCATGTTCTCCTTGGCCTGCCCTTAGTTTAAATTGGTAACACAAGATTATTGTTATTTTAATGAAAAAAAAAGTATATTTTTGTGTCTTAGTTTAAAATTATATAGTTATATCTTATTTTAAGAGTGTGGCATATTTTTAGTAGGGTAAAATACAGACATTTTGAATTGTAAAATTAAAATGTACTTTTATTTTTAGTTTTGGTTTTTGGAGCATTTGACCAAGTTAAAAAACAATTGTATAGTATATTTGAGAGCTTAATTCTATATTATTTCCCAAATACTAACCCTGACAAAAAATATTGAGTAGTAAAATGTAAGCATGATTATGAAGAGACTGAGATTAGAAAAATTATTAACATTATTAATTACATTTAGAATATTTAAATCTTAAATTATCCTGTTGGGAAATTTTCTTCACCTCTCACTATACCTGCTACTTACACAATCGTATGAACAAACCCTGCAGTTTAGTTTTGTTTAACCTGAATTTCAGTTCTTTTCCTTTGATCATAGGTAGCTTATAGAAATAGGTAGGTTACTGATGTAAATAGGCTGGAAATATACTATTTTGAGTATTCCATAGTTGATTTTTAAAGCATCTATGGGAAAATAATGATGCCTTTTTTTATTAAGTTTTATGTCTTTTTCCAATTGCTAGTAAGGTTAAACTTTAAAAATATGTTCTTATATTTTATAAATTATATCATTAATATTTTTACTCTGTCATTTAGTCTTTGTGTTATTTATATATGTCTTTATATAAGATATTAGCCTTAAACTTTTATGACACTGCAAATACTTTTTCTAGGCTCTTTTTGCCTCTCAAATGGGTTTCTTTTTTCCCCCATATGTAGGGGTTTTCAAATTTTTTTTATTTGGTGAAATTTTGTTGTTCCACATCCCCACCACCCCCATATTTTAGGTTTAGAAGGTCTTTGTCTTATAAGCATCTGATGAATATTCAATTCTGTTTTATTTAATTTTTACTTTTTGTGTAACTTTTTTCAAATGTAACCCTTTCTAACGTTTTCTTACTGTTGATTGAAGGGCAGATAAAAGGAAATACTGGGTAATATTGGAGATTAGGGAGGCATATCAACAGCAGACATGATACACCAAATCAAAAGAATTGTTAGATGGCTCTGGAAAAGGAGGAATATAAATTCAGACAGCTTTTTATGAATGTAGACTGTTTCAGTTATTCAAAGGCCTGTTTTCCCAGCCTTTATATTCATTTGTCAGGTTGGCAATGGTACTAGATACAGTATTATGGGAACTTGCTGTAAACCTTATACTGTTGTCCTATACCTGTATCTCTTTTCTGTACCCCTGATTTCACTTTGATCATGACTTTATTTAGGTGACATATTAATTTATTATGGAATTAAGTTTTAAGGTATATTAAGTATTTTTAAGTCAGTTGTGCAGTTCGCCACATTTTCATGGCCACTATTAAGGGTAAATTAATTTTAGTAATTTTTTTAACCCACTGTATCTATGTTATTTAAGCATATAATCATAAAAATATTGAGATACTGTACATTTTTTATGTGAAGTCATCAAAATCTGATATGTATTTTACACTTTGCAGCACATCTGAATTTGGACTAGCTGCGTTTCAAGTCCTCAGTAGCCATGTATGGGTACTGGCTAACATACTAGACAGTCCCATTTCTAGATGGATAATATGACAGTGTGTCAGAAGCCAGAGAATAAGGAAGAAATAGGCATCAGAGGCCAGGTGCAGCTGGGTCCAGGTTCCTGAAATATAGCTGATTCTCAATGATGAATGAGGGCTAGATCCCCTCCTCAGGCCTCACAATTCCTGAGGTAGATTGAGAAAGCACTGGATGTTCAAGAGACCTAGGGCAGAAGGTGGTCAGGGAAGCAACCATCCTTAGGAAATATTTTATCAGTATTTAAATTATTTTCTCCTTTTGACGTTAGTAATACTTCTACCCTGATTTCCATTCATCGCCTCTTTAACTCATTGTTTTTCTTATAGTTGCTCGTAAACATAGATTGACTTTTGGGACCGCTGGCATAAATGGGGCATTATCTTTTAATTGTAGAATAATAATAACCTCTAATATAATCTGAGCACCTATTCTGTGTTTGAATTTCTTCTCTAACATCCTAACAGGTGTTTAATAATGTTCATCTTACAGGCTGGCTAGAATTGGCATAGGTCTTTTTTGTTGTAGAAAAAATATGAAATAAAAAGCTATCTAAAATGTGTTTGTTTAAAGTTGTGTTTGAAAGGAAAAATTAAATATAATTTGATTAAGGATTTTATTCAGTTAGTAAATATTTATTATACATTTATTGTGTTCTGCATTCCAGATTACTGTTTTATAAACTCTGGGTCTCAAGTGACTATGAGTCATGGAATCAGTTAGATGGATACTGGTTAGCATTAAAAAAATACAATAGAAAAAAAGAGTATATCATTACTTATAAAGATAATGATTTTAAAAATTTTAGTTATATGTTTGTATTGTGGAACCCATAATAAAACACATTTTCTTACTGTGGGTAAAGTTTGAAAGCCACTATCATAGATGAAAGACGTATTTCTGATTCTCAAAAACTTGTGAAACATTATTAAGATAAAAAACTCACCAACTAAACTTTTAAACACTGTAGCTGATTTCGGTCAAATAGAAGACATCAAAAGATATCCTTTCTTCCTCCTGATTGTGTAGCTATGAGAATTAAGGTAATTTAATTACTTAACATTCAACTTATGATGGTGGAATAGATTATGAGGTATTAATATGAAATAGTAACTCTAATAGTTAAAATGCAGTTGTTCTGATAAATACCTGTTGAAGAGTAAAATCCAATGATCTTTTAAAAAATTTGTATTAACAGGCTGAACGTGAACTAAGTCTGGCAAGAAAAATGGTGGATTGGAAAACATGGGAGCCATTAGTGGAAGAGCCTCCTGCCAATCAGTGGAAATGGCCAATATAATTAATAAGTGATTTTGGTGGGTTGATGGAAAACTGATGTAATGAACTATTCTGTTCTGTTAAGAGCATGTTCATATTATTGACATAATCAAGAAAACTGATATAGACAATATGTAGGAAACTGTTAAAATGAGTGATTATGATAATTCGGTTATGTGAATCCATTTTTGATTTGTAAAGTAGTCACACAAATTATTTCAAAGATGATATTTCTATGAACAGAGAAGTCATGGGAAGATTTGAGAATTAATTAGAAAAATTCCTACAGATCTTCAATGTAGAGGCCAGAATCAAAAAGTAAAGTTTCTTTAGTAGTATGTTCAATATATCATTCAATTTTTAAAATTATCCTGAAGAAGAAAAGGTCCTTAATTATTATGGTCTAAACAAATTTATAGATCACTGTTTGAGGTAAAAAATAAGAGTGATATTTTCAAATGTGATAAAATAGCACAAATAGCTGGTAATAAAATTTGAAATTTGGTTAACCTCCTTAACTGTGATCTTACGGATGTAAAGTAAAATTTAAATATATAGTTATATATTGATTACAGAATCCATAATGCCATTTTGTTTTAGTCATTATTTGAATTATACCATTTACTCTGTTTTCTTATAGTCTTAATTTTATTACATTTTGTTGTTACTGTATTATATTTGAAAACCATCAAATTAGAATACATTGTACAGTTGAAGAAATTGACTTGGTACTTGAAAGAAAGATTTCCCATTGCATAGAGGTACTTGGAAAAAAACTTTTCCTTTTGTTGCATTTATGGAAGTTAGTTTTCTGGCCCATAGCCTTTAATTTTCTTAACCTAATTACATCAGGATAGAG
The DNA here is from genome assembly GCA_963573385.1 of Cacajao melanocephalus. Taxonomy (NCBI): domain Eukaryota; kingdom Metazoa; phylum Chordata; class Mammalia; order Primates; family Pitheciidae; genus Cacajao; species Cacajao melanocephalus. Next base: position 383 of record CAUYLG010011090.1, on the reverse strand, counting down.
GTAGAATTTCTCTAAAAGAAGAGACATTAAGAGTTCCTGAAATTTATATCTGGCATATGGATAGGCTTATATTCAAAACATCTTAGTAATACGACTATAAATTCAAAGTGGAATCACTAAGTAGTTTGCAGTACGTTTCTAATATAAGTGTAGGTGGGTATAACAACAAGACAAATGTTGTTCAGGGAAAGAAGTTGGCAAGCTTAAGATTAAACAAAAATAAAATTACATGTGTTTTTGCCTTTTCTTCCTAGCTTTCTGTCATTTCTAAATACTTCATTAAATTTAACTTGATATCTCTTTCCTTCATAGATAATATACTTTTGTGGGGTTTTGTGTATGCCTGTGTGTGTGTGTGTGTGTGTGTGTGTGTGTGTGTGTGT
>CAUYLG010011089.1:0-15100 GCA_963573385.1 Cacajao melanocephalus | reverse complement strand
TTGTTCATTCAGAGCTGCTGGGCAGGTACGTTTAAGTCTGCTGCAGCAGGACTCATAAACCCCTTCTTATTTCCCAGGTGTTCTGTCCCAGGGAGTTAGGGTTTTATTTATGAGTTTCCATTGTGCTGCTGTCTTTTTTTTTTTTCAGGGCTGCCCTGCCCAGCTAGGAGGCAGCCTAGTCACTGTCTGCCTGCCTAGGCTTTGCTGGGCTGCTGTGGGCTCCACCCAGCTGCTGTGTGAACATCCTTGCAGTCCTGTTTATATGGGTGTAGTTAGAACTGCCTCGGCAGTGGCGGTTTGCCTCTGTAATGGCGGTCTCTCTGTAATGGCGGGTTGCCTTGGTAATGGCGAGTTGCCTTGGTAACGGCAAGCTGCCTCCGTAGTGGTGGAGTGCCTCGGTAATGGCGGACGCCTCTCCCCCACAAAGCTGGACAGTCCCAGGTTCAGCTGTGCTTGCCGTGAAACTCTCAACCCTGAGCGTTTCCAATTGCTGTTTTTCTTTTTGTAGGGGTGGGACCGGCTGAGCCTGATCACCCGGCTCCCTGCCTCAGAGCCTTTTTTGTTTTGTTGAAAGATCGACTCTCTCCCAGGTGTTCCAGTCGCCTGATGAAAAGGCGCCGGGATCTGCGTGATTTCCCATGCGGCGACCCACTGTGCCGGCTGAAACAGCGACACTGATATTCCTGGCGCTTTTTCGCCTGGGAATCTCCTGGCCTGGCTCCCTGTTTCAGACCCCTTTTTAATCGGATGAATGGGCGATTCTGCCTTCCCGAAGCTCCACTTGCCAGCTAGAAGGGAGACCCAGACTAGCGTATTTTGTACGGAGAACTGCCACGCCGGGGCGCCGGCAAAACCACCGCGCCGGCCAAAAGCCACACTGGCGTCCCGTAGGGCTCCTCCGCCTGGGAATCTCCTAGTCTGTGGGCAATAAAAATCCATCTGGAAATGCGGCGTCCACTCACCCTCTGCGCTTTCACTGGGAGCTGCAATCCTGAGCTATTCCTAATCGGCCATCTTGGATCGCACCCCTCTTATGTACTCTTATAGGATCTGAAGATTTAGAAATACACATGCAGTTTATACTCTATAAAAAAAGCTATTGTGGTCAAGCTATTAAAATACTATCATAGTACATTAATGAGGATAAATGAAAATCTACCTCTGTTATTTTTAATTATCCATTGTCCCAATTATATAGAAATATAATATTTTTAAAGTAGTGATTTTTTTCTTCCTTCCTTCTTTCTTTCCCTCCCTCCCTTCCCCCTCCTTTCTCTCTTTCTCTCTCCCTCCCTCCCTCCCCCTCCCTCCCCTCTCTTCTTTCTTTCTCCTCTTTCTTTCTTTTCTCTTTCTCTTTCTTTCCTCTTTCTTTCTACTTTCTTTCTTTCTTTCCTTCTTTCTTTCTCTCTTTCTTTTTAATCTTTCTTTCTCTCTCTCTCTTTCTCTCTTTCCCTCTTCCTTTCTTTTTCGCAGTTTCACTCTGCCACCCATGCTGGAGTGCAGAGGTGTGATCTCGGCTCACTGCTACCTCTGCCTCCCAGATTCAAGGGATTCTCATGTCTCAACCTCCTGAGTAGCTGAGATTACAGTTGCGTGCCACTGCACCTGGCTAATCTTTATATTTTTAGTAGAGACAGGGTTTCCCCATGTTGACCACGCTGGTCTCAAACTTCTGACCTCAAGCAATCCTCCCACCTCAGCCTCCCAAAGTGCTGTGATTACAGGCATGAGCCATTGCTCCTGGCCAATAGTGATTTTCAATTAAGAGGATTTCTTTTTTTGCTTCTTATCACAATGACACAATCTGATTTCTTTAAATAGTAAAAAAATAAAAATAATGAAACTTCAGGTGAAGTTTTAAAATTCTCTGACTGGCTCTAAAATTCATGTTATTTGTTTAGGTAATATATTTTGCATATTAAAAATATATGAGCATGGTTTGATTTACTGTCAATTTTGTATCTCATTTTACTTGAGCAAAACAATAGTACCAGAGAACTTTTGTAAGTTTGCTATCGTCATTTAATTTATTTTGTAATGAAAATAATGTAAACTATTAAACAAGGCACTTAAACACTCTAAAAATCTAATAAATTAACAAAACAAACAGCTATTTTATAATAAGGCAGACATTTTACCCATTTTAACCAGACTAAGAAATGTCAGTAGGAGAATTTTCCTTCCTGTAGAATAATTTGTCCAGGAAGTTGTTTTGTTTCCAGAAAACTCTTTGCAGTAAAGAACATCTTGATAGTTCTTTCATGAATAAAAAGGATATGTGTACTTCATTTCAAATTGACAGGGCGCCATGGTTTCCTTATAGATGTACTTTCGTTTACAGAAGTAGTGGAGTTAAAGTCTAAAGAAAGTCATTTTTTTCATCTTTTTTTGCATTATTGGTTTGAAAATTTCTAAGGAGACTCATTGCTAGTTTCTCTGTCACCTGAATGTGCTCAATCCCTTGGGCTTGGGGGTATATTTATTGAAACTGATTTTTATAAATGAAGAAATTAAATAAGGGATAAATCCAACTTTTATATGTCCTTCTAAACAGCTCATAAAACATCAGTAAGAAGACCAAACACTCCAAATAACTTAATATCACATGTAGATAGGGAAAAAAATAACAGAATCTACTCCAGAGCCCACAGTGAGTAGAGAGTGGGGTGAAGACTTGGTGAAAGAAAGAAGAGAGGAAGTTCATAACAATATAACCAATAAATCAGCCTCAGAAAGAGAAAGTCTTACCACAAATTGGGAAATAGATAAACCAAACGATAAACCAAAACACCTGCCTTTGGGGAATCCAAAGACAAGGCTCGAACATGCGCAAGGACAGATGTGGTGTATTGTTTTAATTAAGAGAAGGTGACTTGGATAGATAAGACACCCTTGGGTATGTAAATAAAAAGTAATTAAAAAGTAGAATTTGAGAGTCCTGATGAAAGAACATCAAAGCACAAAGTCAGGAGACATACAAAGTGCCCTTCCAACAAAGTGCCCTCGAATAAACAACTACAACAAAAGCTAGTAAATGACTATCTTAGGTTGGGTTCATTCAAACACGTGGTTGAAATGGGATTCCATGCGCAAGCAAGGTATTAAATGAGTAGGCTGAGGGTGAACTAGAAGAAAAAAAAAGGAAAAAAGAAGAAGACAGGGAGGGAAGCAAAATAGGGAAGGGAAGACCGCTAAGTAAGCTTTCGGTTTTAACGGAAGTACAGATTCATTCTATCTTACAGGAAACCCTGAAGCATAAATTGAACCCTAGTCTTTACTGCACCTTCAAGCAGGGAGCTGAGTTCCTGTAGGTCTGCAGAGATCAACCACGGAGTTGTCCTGGGAAAACTTAAATTCTCAGGCATATCCAGGTGATGCAGTTTCAGTTGTCTAAGGGTCAACCTCTGGAGAAGTTTGAAAGTGTGAAGCACTAGCAGCAATAGCCACAGCATCTAGATAATGCCATACCTAATCAGCAAAAGAGATCCTAGAGTATCTAAGCAGGACACCAGCAATGTCTGCTGCAGCAACTGAAACCCCTTACCATTCTCTACACAACTGTGTTGATGCACTTAAAATGAACAAGTAGCAAACTGATAAAATAACAAGAATGATAAAAATATTCCAACTGATGAAAATTATCTCCACCCAACAACAACAAGCAAAAGGAAACTGTGACAGTTCTTCAATATCATTAACTATCTTTAATCAGACATTTACAGACTAAAATTTTGAATTCATGATCCAAAATACTATTACACAAGTGGTAAAAGTCATACAAAAACATGAAATGAAAGTTGATGTAAATTATTAAAGAAATGGAAGAAAAAGTTACCTTGGAGAGAAAAATTACATTATAAGATATGAAGACAAAATAATATTGACTGAAAACATAATAAACATCATTTAAAAATACACATGAAAACATCTGTGAGAACAAAATAAAATCACTAAAAAAGTTTTAAAAAAATCAGATAAAGCAAATGACGTAGATAACAGATTCTTAATGATGGTCCTGTTATCTACAGGTAGGCATCACCATACATAAAATTTGAGTATTTTTAATAAAGCAAAAATAATGGAGCAAACATAATATTTAAAACTTGAGTGCACAAAAACATCCTGGAAATAAATGACACAGTTTACATATGATAAAAGATCATCATTTACCTGGAACAAATGTCCTAAAACACTGAACTGTGAGAGAGAGATTCACATAATTATTAGACCTTTTACATAAAGAAAAAATATAGGCCAAGCAACACAAGAACACAATACACATACACAACAACACATACAATTGTTTTTCTCAATTTTTGTATTATACCTTAATAGCAAGTAAATTATGAGCCAAGGATTTCATATCTTTAAGAACAAGCTAAATTATTCTTTAAGTATCACGCTTATGGGAAAACAATAGTAAATCCATAAAAATTCAGAAAATACTGTACTCAAGAGGTATTTCCAGTCAGGCATGGTGGCTCAGCAGCTCACACTTGTAATCCCAGCACTTTTGGAAGCCAAGGTTAGAGGATCACTTTAGCCCAGTAGTTCAAGACCAGCCTAGGCAACATAGCGAAAAACTTTCTTGAAAAAATTTAGCCAGGCATGGTGGTGAGTGCCTGTAGTCTTAGCTATTCGGGACCGAGGTAGGAGGACAGCTTGAGCCCAGGGGGTAAAGACTGCAGTGAGTGAGCCATGACTGCACCGCTGCACTACAGTCTTGGCAAAAGAGTGAGACCCTGTCTCCAAGGGGGAGAGGGAAGAGGCATTCCCATGGCATTGGGTGATGGAGAAGCTTTATCCAGACAAGAAATAGTAAACACTACAAAAGGACAAACAGGTATAATTAAATGAACACATACTTTTAATGTAAGCAAGTTAATTTTTTAAATCACAAAATGTCAAATGAAGAAATGTTTGTTCATTTGAATTGTGTTTTTTCCCCTGGAACAAGACAAACTGATTCTAAAGTTCAAATTAAAAAAATAAAAATAGCATGCTACTACTAGCACAGAAAATACTGAAAGAAAGAGCTATGAAGGAGCTCTGCCAATGGCACTACTAGATTTTGAACATGTTACAAAACCTCAATTAAAGTTATGGGCAAATAAGTATAGAGATAGACCTCCAGAACAGAAAAGAAATTTCAGACCCAGACCTAATTCATACAGAAATATACTACATGTGAAAGATGGCATTTACATCACTAAATAAAGGACAGACTTTGAAGTAAATGGTTATCAAAAACCTGGATAGCTATTTAGAAAAGGATCAAATGGTAGCAATACCTTTAAAAAAGTTGAAATAATGAATAGACTCAAAATGGATAAGATAAAGAACAAAGCTGGAGGCATCATGCTGCCTACTTCAAACTATACTACAAGGCCACAGTAATCAAAACAGTGTGGTGCTGGTACCAAAACAGAAACATAGACCAATGGGACAGAACAGAGGCCTCAGAAACAACACCACATATCTACAACCATCGGATCTTTGACAAACTTGAGAAAAACCAGCAATGAGGAACAGATTCCCTGTTTAATAAATGGTGTTGGAAAAACTGGCTAGCCATGTGCAGAAAACAGAAACTGGACCCCTTCCTGACACCTTACACTAAAATTAACTCCAGATAGACTAAAGATTTAAACATAAGACCTAACACCACAAAAACCCTAGAAGAAAACCTAGGCAAAACTATTCAGGACATAGGCATAGTCAAGGACTTTGTGACTAAAACACCAAAAGTAATGGCAACAAAAGCCAAAATAGGCAAGTGGTATATAATTAAACTTAAGAGTTTCTGCACAGCAAAAGAAACAATCATGAGAGTGAACCAGCAACCAACAGCATGGGAAAAAATTTTTGCGATCTATCTATCTGACAAAGGGCTAATATCCAGAATCTACAAAGAACTAAAGCAGGTTTACAAGAAAAAAACAAACCCATTCAAAAGTGGGCAAATGATATGAACAGACACTTTTCAAAAGGAGACATATATGCAGCCAACAAACATATGACAAAATGATCATCATCATTGATGATTAGAGAATGGCAAATCAAAACCACATTGGGATACCATCTCACGCCAATTAGAATGGTGATAGTTAAAAAATGTGGAGACAACAGATGCTGGAGAGGATGTGGAGAAATAGGAACACTTTTACACTGTTGGTGGGAGTGTAAATTAGTTCAGCCATTGGGAAGATAGTGTGGTGATTTCTCAAGGATCTAGAAATAGAAATGTCATTTGATCCAGCAATCCCATTACTGGGTATATACCCAAAAGATTATAAATCATTCTATTATAAAGACATATGCACTTATATGTTTATTGTAGCAATGTTTATAATAGCAAAGACCTGGAATCAACCCAAATGCCCATCGATGATAGACTGGGCAATGAAAATGGGGCACATATACACCATGGAATACTATGTAGCCTTAAAAATGGATGAGTTCATGTCCTTTGTAGGGACATGGATGAGTCTGGAAACCATCATTCTCAGCAAACTGACACAAAAACAGAAGAGCAAACACCACATGTTCTCACTCATAGGCGGGTGTTGAGCAATGAGAACACATTGGCACAGGGAGGAGAACATCACACACACTGGGGTCTGTTGGGGAGTGGGGGGCTAGGGGAGGAAAAGCAGAGGGTGGTGGGGAGGTTGGGGAGGGATAACATTGTGAGAAATGCCTGATGTAGGTGACAGAGGGATGGAGACAACAAACCACCATAGCGTGTGTGTAGCTATGCAACAATCCTGCAAGATCTGCATATGTACCCCAGAACTTAAAGTACAATAATAATTTAAAAAAGTTAAATGATTAGAGCAGCTCTTCGTAAAAATCATACTGGCAATACTGGGGAGATAAATCTGAAGGGATTAGACGGATTTCCATTTTTGAATACTGAGGTTGAAATGCCAGAGAGAGATATAAGAACCAAGGTCATTATATGAGGCCTGTTGCCTAAACATGACAACTTAAAGTAATAGTTGAACTCTTAGAATTGAGAGGTTATCAAGATAGAGAGAACAAGAAGCTTGGAGTAAAAATACCAAAAAGTCCAGAATACTCAAACTAGAATATAAATAACGTAGAACAAAAACCCAATAAGAGTACTTTGAGACTTTAAAATGTTGTCTCATTTTACTGAGATATACATTATATATTATAAAATTTATTCATCTTAAATGTAAAGTTTAATGAATTTTAGTAATTCTATATAGGCATGTAACCTCTACCACATTCTAAATGTAGAATAGTTTCATGACCCTAGCTTTTTTTTTTTTCTTCTGAACTCTTGGTTCCCTTTACCAACCACTGGTCCCAAGACACAACTTGTCCTTTTCATGTTACCCTAAATTTTCTAGAAATTCACACAAATGGTGTCATATAATATATAATATTTTGTGTTTGATCTACCACACTAACTTTTCCATGTTCTTGCATGTGTTATTAATTAATATCTTACCCTTACTTTATAGTATTCCACAGTGTAGAATATACCACAAGTTGGTTATGCATTCATCAGCTGATGGAGATTTGGATTGTTTTCTGTTTTGGTCTATTAAAATAATGGATAAATAATATTTCATGATATTTTTAATTTTCTTTAGGTGAATACCTGGGAGTAAAATTGCAAGGTCTTATGGTAGGTGTCTGAGTTACTTTATAAGATACAGCCTTGCTGTTTTTTAGAATATTTGATCACTTTGTAATCTCACCAAACACGTACGCTAGATCCACTTGTTCCACATCCTCAGTAGCACTTGGTACATTCAGTAGTTTAAACGTTAGCCACACTTCTGTATCTGTAGTGTTTTCATTCCATGGCCAGTTTTTATTCTCAGATGGCTGGAGACTTTAAGTGGATTTCCATGTCATTTTTATTTATTTGCACATACTTTTGTGAAGTGTCTATTCAAAACATTTGCCCATTTTACACTCAGATTGTTACTAATAAACCTAGCAAAGTTGCAGGATGTAAAATCGACATACAAAAATCAGTTGTGTTTATGCAGAGTAGCCATGAACTAACTAAAAGGGAATTAAGACAACAATAAGGTCTACAGTATCATCCAAAAATAATAAAATATTTAGGAATACTTAGATGGTGAAAGACTTATACATGAATCTGTGAAACACTGATGAAAATATTAAAGCAGACACAAATAAATGAAAAGACATCTCATGTTCATAGACTGAAAAAATTAATATTGTCAAAATGTCTATAGTAACCAAAGTGATCTACAGATTCAATTCCTATCAAAACCTGAATGAGATTTTTACAGAAATGAATAATTCTAAAATTATATGGAACCACAAAAGAATAGCTAAAGTGATCTTGATAAAGAACAACCCAGCTAGAGGCATCACAATTCCTGATTTCAAAATATGTTACCAAGCTTCAATAATTAAAACATGGGATTCTTGCATAAAGACAGACACATAGACCAATGAAACAGAGTAGAGATTCCGGAAATAAACCCATACATATGCAGCCAATTCATCTTTGATAGGATGTCAAGAACACAAAGTATGGAAAGAATAGTCTCTTTAATGAATGGTACTGGGAAGACTAGGTATTGACATACAAAGTATAAAATTGGAACCCTGTCTTACACTCTGTACAAAAATAAACTCAAAATGGATTAAAGACTTAAATGTAAGACTTAAAACTGTAAAACTTCTTGAGGAAAGCATGAAGAAAAACTTTCTTTATGACCTTCTTTATTAGTCTTGGCAGTGATTTATTAGATACGACGCTAAAACACAAGCAAAAACCCCAAAATAGAAGAACTAAAAAGTTTCTGAACAACAAAGGAAAACAATCAACAGAGTAGAGTTAAAAAGTCAAGCTATGTGTTGAAAATAAGTATTAGGAAACCGTACATCTGATAGGGAGTTAATATCCAAAATATGTAAGAAACTCCTACAACTCAGTAGGAAGAAAACCCAATTACAAAATGGCAAAGATACGAATTGAAATGTCTACAAAAAACATACAAATGACCACCAGATATATGAAAGGGTGCTCAACATTACTCATTTTCATGGCAATCAAGATCAAACAATGAGATATCATTTCATACCTTTGAAGATAATCATTATCTAAAAAACAGAAAATATAAAGTATTGCTAAAGGTGTGGAGGAATTTGGACTGTTATGCATTGTTGGTGGGAATGAAAAATAGTACAGCTACTATGGAAAACAGTGTGAAGGTACCTCAAATAATTAAAAATAAAACTACCGTATGACCTAGTAATTCAATTTATAGATGTATATCCAAAAACAATTGAAATCAGGATCTCAAAGACATATCTGCCCCTCTATGTTGACAGCAGCATTACTCATAATAGTCACAATATGGAAAAAAAAACAAATATCTATCAGATGAATGGATTGAAAAATATGGCATATATATATGCTTGCAATGGAATATCGCAAAGCTTTAAACAAGAAGACAGTCCTACCCTTTGTAAACAACATAGACGAACCTAGGTGATATTAAGTATGTCAATCACAGAACAAATGCTGCATGATTCCACTTATATGCAGTACCTCAAATATGTGAACTCCTAGAAACAGAGAAGAATGATAGTTGCCAGGGTGGGGGAGGGGTAATGTGAAATTTTTGCTCAATGGATATAAAGTTTCAGTTTTACTAGATGAGTAAGTTCTAGAGATCTGTTGTACAGCATAATACCTATAGTAAACAATACAGTATTATGCACTTCAAAATGTTAAGAAGATAGATCTCATGTTAAGTGTTCTTACACACACTCACAAATACACAAAAGCACCAGAACATTCTTGAAAGTGATAAATATATTTAGTATCTAGCTAGTGATGATGCTATATAATTATATATCTAAATTCATCAAAATGTAGGCATTAACAATGTAAATTTTTCTTTGTCTGTTATATATACCTTGATAAAGCTTAAAAAACCAAATATGACAAATGGCCTATAAATACATACATACATACATACATACATACATACATACAGTTGGATTGTCTGTCATCTTACCGAGGTGTACACCAACATCATATTACTTCAATAAACTACATTTGGTCATGATGTCTTATCTGTACATATTGTTAGATTCATCTTGCTAAAATATTAAAGCATTTTGTATCTTTGTTCATTAGGGCTATGTCAATATTTAACATAAGAGTAAGCAAGTTTTCTGTATATTTTTGCATAATTTTGGTCATTTTTATCTTTTAAAAAATTTATTTCTTCTAGATTGTCAAATTTATGGGCATAATGTTATTCATTATATTCTCCTATTACCCATTTAATTTCTGTAGGATCTGCTGTGATGCCCCATCTTTAATTCAAGAAATTGGTATTTCCATTGTATTTATTTTAATTTGGTCTTTCTAAAATAGCTTACATATTTTACTTATCTTTCCAAAGAACTAGATTTTAGTTCCAGTCATTTTCTCTGGCTTATTTCTTCGATTGTGTTGATTTCTGCTCTTAGCTTTATAAGACCTTCCATCTACTTACTTTGAGTTTAAACTGCCATTCTTTCTTTTATTTCTTATACTTCCTCCTTTTCTAACATGAATACTTAAAGGTATAAAAATCCCTCTAATTTTGCTTAAGATACATGTCTCAACTTTTATTTTGTATCATTCAATTCAGTATATTTCCTACTTTCTTTTTTGATTTCTTCTAACTCATCTGTTATATAGAAAAGTGTGTTTTAGTTTCCAATTTTTAAAGTTTTTTTGTCATTCATATTAATTATGTCATAGTGAGAATTCCATTCTTCTAAACATCATTGGGACCTGCTTTATGGTTGAGCATATTTGTCTATCATGTAACATACTATGTGTACATGAAAAGAATAAATATTCTGATGTTATTGTGTTTGAGTTCCCTAAATAGCAGCCAAGTGATAAGTTTATATATTTTTTAAATTTTGTATGTCTGCTGAATTTTTGCACAGTTGTAGCAGCTGCTGAGAGTGGGCTGTTAAAATCCTCAATTCTGATTTTGGAATGAATGATTTATTGCTTTAATTAGGTAAATATTTTTTTCATGCATTTGGAAACTCCATTATTGGAGCCATACACCCGTGTAATATTTTTCTGTAGCATTGACAGCTTTATTGCTAGAAAACATTTCTCATTATCTTTGGTAGTATTTTGTGTTTTAATCTCTGTTATTTTTTCATTAATATAGCCACATTAGCCTTCTTATACTTACTATTTTTGTGGTATATAATTTTCCATCCATTTGCTTTCCACCTATTTGTGTCTCTATGTTTAGAGTGCATCTCTTGTAGACAGCAAGCTGGTTCTCTTTTTCTAAAACCCTTCTTAAAATCTATGCCTTTTGATTGAAGTCTACTACCATTAAATGTACTATTTATATGGTTTAGTTTGTGTCTACCATTTTATTTATTTCCTATTTATTTCTTCTTTTTATCTGTTTCTCCTTTCCTGTATACCTTTTAGTTTTATATTTTAGAATTTTATTTCTAATGGAAACATTAAAATATTCTAAAAATAAAACTAACTATATGATAATTTTTGACTATATGTTTTTGTAGTATTATTTCAGTAGCTGTTCTGAAAAATCAAACATCTTTAACTTTTTACTTTCCAGTTATAGCAAAGAGTTTATCACTTTACATAAATTGTAGAAACTATTCAATTCTATATGCCCTGTATCCCCTGTGCTTTATGCTAGAGTTGGCAAACAATGGCTCATATACCCTGTGCATGCATGTGTCAGGGATGAGGCACAAACGTGAACACAGAGAATTAGGTGTTTCTCTCTATAACTTTCATTTCCTGGATTCCCTCATGCTCTTCTTCAGCCACAGTTTCCTCAGCTTCAGTTTTCTGACTCTCTGGACCAAAAACACCACAGTTTTCCCAGCAGTTATCCTGCAACAACATACACTGAATGATTGTACCTGACCCCAGGCTCAAAGTCATGAAAATGGACTTCCACTTCATTTTCCCTCTCTCTCCTCTTTGAGTATGTACTTAACACTAGATTCTGGAATACTCTCTTCATTCTCCATTTCCTTCATGTATCTCTTTTGGTATAGTTTTCAGTTTTCTGTGTTCTGTTAAGACCTTATTCTGTCACTACTGGACAAAGAGTTCCATGTTTTAATAAATTTTTTCATTAAAGTCATAGTTGTCTCAAGGATGGTGTTTATACAGTAGTTTTTGTGTCAGTTTTTACTTCCTTTGAAGTCTCAGTTGACTTCTTATGTAGGAGTTCAAATTAGAGAATATACATTCACCGATATAGTACAAGAATGTACTATATCGGTGAATGTACATTTTCTCTTCTTTTAAAATTATTTTTGGGTAATTTATCTTCTAAAATAAACATAATTTGTATAAAAAGTAATATGGTGAAGGAGTACCACACTGATCAGTTAGGCATATGTTAGTAAAATATTAATTTAAATTTCTATCAAGATTAATGAAGGATTATAATTAGAAAATGTAAAATAGAATTTATTCATTTGTTACTAGGCATGATTTGTGCCATCTTTTATGCATGTCATCAATTGAAAATCATGTTGGCTTTGTAAGTAAATATTTTAAATAAATATTCTATTGTTGTGAGTTGCATATGTCTTATGGACTATAAAACATTAATTTTCCCCCAAGGTGATTGGAAATGCATGTTCTCTCAATAGTAGATATTAACCTGATTGATATACACCACATGAAATATCTATGTGAGGATACTCAGCACCATTTATACACACGTGTATTTTTCCTTGAAATGTGTTAGGAACACATAAACACTTCCCTACACAAGCCTTTTTTAATTCTTTTCAGAACTTACAAAAAGCTACCAGATCATTAGAGTAATCCCCTGAGTGAGCTTAACCAGTTATTTCAGAAACAGAAAAGAAACATCAGATTTATTTTTAACACTGTGACTTCAAGGTCAGAATCAATTTTTCTTTTGTACATAATGGCAATAGGAAAGGTGAAAGCTAGGAATCAAAATCCATAAGCTTTTATCTTATTATAGCTTATAAAATATGAGTGATTTTTATAAGAGAAAAGAAAGCACTGTGCAGAGGTAGATTTAATTTCAATCTAGAGAAAATATGAGTGGTGTATAGAGCGTCATAGAGGTAATATAACTTAATCATTATTCTAGCAGTTTCACCTCTGTACAGTTAACTAAATAATACCCACCTCATAGAGTTTTGTGCAATTCTTAAATTTTTAAGAACTTTGTCACTTTATTTTTGAATATCTAACTAGAGACCTGGGTCATGAAATGCTCCAATGGTCAAACTACAGTTACAATTAGTGACTCCTCCTGTGATCACTGCTAAAACATTACATGTGAAAGCTAATACCATATTCACTAATATTCAAAATGGAAAGCGGTGGGGGAAATATAAACAGTCAAATACCTCCATGTAAGAAAGGAAACTATTTGAGGGAAGAGAGAGATATGTAAAGATTACCAGAAAGAGAGCCAAAATACTTGAGATAGGCCTTGTTTTAAATCTTCTTGCTTCCTTTATTAATCTCATATTCTGAATGTTTTGAGGCCTTAGAAAATTTAGCACTTTAGAAATAGTATCATTGTTATCTGATATATGTGCATTGTTGACACAGTCATACATCACCTGAGGGGTAGGGCTCTACCAGAAGTTTATTTTGTTTCTTAGACTTAGATATGGAACAAGAGAATTGGGAAGAGTTTGAGGAAAAGTCCTATGTTTTACAAATGAATTGAGAGGGTAAATATACTGCCCAAATTTTGCTAACTGTTTAGTTGATATCAGTGACCATTATCCTGGTATTTTGAATTGTATGATATTTTATATTCAATTATGTCACACTACCTAGACATAGGGAAGAATATGTACAATTTCAAAAACAATTAGTTCACCACAAATTACATCCTATCTCACACCATTCCATTACATTTTGTAACATTTATAGATTTATACCTATAAAGGTTAGGTTGTGTAATCAGTTTTTAAAGTATTAGCTTTATTGAAGAATACTTGGTATACAGAGAACTGCACATATTTAACATGTACAGTTTTGTAAGTTTTGCTACATCTGCAATAACACAATTATAATAAAAATAAAGGTATTAATCACTTCCAGTAGTTTCCTCCCTCCTCTTTTTAATTTTTTACCCCTACCTTTCACTTTTACCCCCAGGCAGCCCCCATCTGCATTCTGACACTATACATTTGTATTTTTGAGAACATTATATAAACGAAATTATATACTATGTACCCTTTATATTGTCTGACTTTTTTCACACAGCATAATTATTTTGAAATCCATCAATGTTATTGCTTATATAATAGTTTCCCCCTTTTTTTTGCTAAATAATATCCCATTATATGGATATACTTAAATACTTTATCTGTAAACCTGTGGTTGGATATTTGGAGTTGTTTTGCTTTGTTATTTTTTGTGTGAATTCTGTTTGGTTGGCTTTTGACCATATAAAGTTGCTGTGAACATTTGTAAATAAGCCTTTGTATACAAATATGAGTTTAGTATTATTTACATATAACTAGGAGCAGAATGACTGGACACATGGTAAGTGCATGTTAAACATTTTTCAGGACTACTTTGAAATTCTTTTGAAAGTATATGTATCATTTTGAATTTCTACTAATAGTAGATGAGAGGTCCAGTCATCCCATATTCTGGCCAATATTTGATATAGCTGTTTTAAAAAATTATTAAGCCATTCTTATAGGTATGTCACTATATCTTATTTTGCACTGTAGATCATCTTATGTGCTCACTTGCCATTCATATGTTTTCAAAGACTAACATCTTTATTACATGTTTTCTCTGTCGTTTTTCTACTATATATTAATTTTCTCTCTGGATTTTTATTATATTTCTCTGTTTAGTTTGGATTTAATTTGCTGCTCTTTTGTTTGTTTCTTTTTTTTTTTTTGAAAGAAAGAAAAAGGAAAGAAAGTGAGAGTGAAAGAAAGAAAAAAAGAATGTAAGAGAGAAAGAAAGAGGAAGAGAAAGAGGGAGAGAGAACGGGATTCTTGTTCTACGTTTCTTAACGTAAAAACAGATTATTTAACTCCT
>CAUYLG010011087.1:0-55204 GCA_963573385.1 Cacajao melanocephalus | reverse complement strand
TTGTTATTTTGTGTGGTTTTTGCTTTTCCCTTTTTTTTTTTGCAATTTTTTCATTTACCTATTTGCCATTTTTATTTCTTATTTTTATAATTGCCCATTAAGGTCCTTTGCTTTTTTTTTTTTTTTTTTTTTTTTTTTTTTTTTTTTTTTGTAGAGAGGGCTTTCATTATCTTGGCCAGGCTGGTCTTGAACTCCTGACCTCGTGATCCACCCGCCTCAGCCTCCCAAAGTGCTGGAATTACAGGCGTGAACCACTGCTCCCGGCCTTTTTTTTTTTTTTTTTAATAAGACAGAGTTTTTCTCTTGTTGCCCAGGCTGGAGTGCAATGGCTCGATCTCTGCTCACTGAAACCTCCGTCTCTCAGGTTCAAGTGATTCTCCTGCCTCAGCCTCCCAAGTCGCTGAGATTACAGGCGCTTGCCACCATGCCCACCAAAATTTTGTATTTTTAGTAGATACAGGGTTTCACCATGTTGGTTAGGCTGGTCTCTAACTCATGATCTCAGGTGAACCGCCCGCCTCGGCCTCCCAAAGTGCTGGGATTACATGCGGGATCGACCTCACCTGGCCAAGACTGCTCATTTCTATTTGTTCTAATTCTGAGCTTCCCAGATGACCTGCTACCTAATCTCCTAAGTGGACTACAACTTGCATTGTGACATATCAGTTGTAGAACTCTGTAAATTTATTGAAAATCATTAAACTCACAATGATCTTTTTTCTTATCTTTTTTTTTTTGAGACAGAGTCTTGCTTTGTCACCCAGGCTGGTGTGCAGTGGCATGATCTCAGCTCATTGCAACCTCTACCTCCCAGATTCAAGCAATTCTCCTGCCTCAGCCTCCTGAGTAGCTGGGATTACAGGTGTGCACCACCATGCCTGACTAATTTTTGTATTCTTAGTAGAGATGAGGTTGCTCCATGTTGGTCAGGCTTGTCTTGCGAACTCCTGACCTTGGGATCCCCCCCACTTCAGCCTTCCAAAGTGCTGGGATTACAGGCATGAGCCACTGCGCCCGGCCGGGTGAGCCTTTTTTTCTCTTTAGAGACAGAATCTTGCTCTGTTGCTCAGGCTGGAGTGCAGTGGTATGATCATAGTTCATTGCAGCCTCAAACTCCTGGGCTCAAGCAATCCTCCCACCTCAGCTTCTCAAAAGTGCTAGGATTATAGGTTTGAGTCGCCACACTCATACCCCAATAAAACTGTCCAGAATCTTTCAAGGTCTTAGTTCCCATAGCTCAGGGCAATTGGAAAACCTATTGGGTTTCTGCTCTAAGGTTTTTTTCTCAGTGTGAGATTAGCAAGCCATGCCACATAATGCCATCTCTACCAAAAATACAAAAATTAGTCGGGCGTGGTGGCACGTGCCTGTAATCCCAGCTACTCAGGAGACTGAGGCAGGAGGATCACTTGAACCAGGGAGGCAGAGGTTTTGATGAGCCAAGATTGAGCCATTGCACTCCAGCCTAGGCAACAAGAGCAAAACTCCATCTCAAAAACAAAACAAAACAAAACTAAAAACAATCTAATCATTTCTCTAGGGATGTGGTGTGGATCCTTTCTTCCAAAAGAGCCTCTTTTCAAACTGAAGACAAAATAAAAATGACATTTACATTTCTGTAGGACTTCAAACTAAGAGAAGCCTAGATGTCTTGATAATTGTGAATTATCTGAAGTGCTTTAAAACACACATTCCCACAGGGTACAGTGGCTCACGCCTGTAATCCCAGCACTTTGGGAGGCTGAGGCAGGTGGATCACCTGAGGTTGGGAGTTCGAGACCATCCTGACCAACATGGAGAAACCCCATTTCTACTAAAAATACAAAAAATTAGCTGGGCGTGGTGGCACATGCCTATAATCCCAGCTACTCAGGAAGCTGAGGCAGGAGAATCACTTGAATCTGGGAGGCAGAGGTTGCGATGAGCTGAGATGGCACCATTGCACTCCAGCCTGGGCAACAAGAGCAAAACTCTGTCTCAAAAACAAAACAAAACAAAAAAACCCAAAAAACAAAAAACATTCTGACGACCCTCCCTGGATCAGCTGAATATGAATTTTGGGGTCAGCGAGACTTGGGTTTCTGCATGTCTAAGAATCTTTCCAGGTGATTCTGAAATAGATAGCCTGTTATTATTAGGCTGAAGGGTAGTAACCATCACCCTAACTCACACCTTATCCCTGTCTAGAAATGATGCCTTGGGGCATTGTCTCATGCCTTAGGCCTCTGTACTTCATTTTAAAAGTTATTAAATGGGAACATTATTTGGCTGTATACCTGTAAGTCATATCATAAGGAATTGAGGCAACTTCTAAGATAAACAAATACATAAATAGGACCATTGAGAAATAAAAAGACAAACATAGCCCAATTAAATCTTAATTCACCTAATATTCTTTGATATCCACAACTGTGTTCAATTATGTTCAAATCAAATTCATGTATTATTTTGTACTTTTGTTTTTGAGACAGTCTCATTTTGTTGCTCAGGCTGAAGTGCAGTGGCCCAATCTCAGCTCACTGCAACCTCTGCCTCCCAGGTTCAAGTTATTCTTGTGCCTCAGCCTCCTGAGTAGCTGTGACTACAGGTGCGTGCCACAATGCCCAGCTAATTTTTGTATTTTCAGTAGAGACCCAGTCTTGCCATGTCGGCCTGGCTGGTCTCGAACTTCTGGCCTCAAGTGATCCACCCCCCCCTTGGCCTCCCAAAGTGCTGAGATTACAGGGGTTAGCCTCCTCCCCTGCCCCACTCATTTTTTTTTTTTTTTTTTTTGAGATAGAGTCTTGTTCTGAATCCCAGGCTGGAGTGCGGTGGCAGGATCTCAGCTCACTGCAACCTCCTTCTCCCAGGTTCAAGTGTTTCTTTTGCCTCAGTCTCTTGGGGTTACAGATGTCCACCACCATGCTGGGCTAATTTTTGTATTTTCAGTAGAGACCAGGTTTTGCTGTATTGGCCAGGCTGGTATCGAACTCCCGACCTTGTGATCTGCCACCCCCCCCAAGCCTCCCAAAGTGCTGGGATTACAGGTGTGAGCCATCGTGCCCGGCCAGCACTTTATATTCAACTCCTCTTATCCTTAAAGCAATCTGGAAGAGTAGATGTTGTATGTCCGTCTTGCAAATGAACTCAGCCTGACAGGGAATAAGTAATTTGTGAAAGAAGATCTCATAGGTAATACAGGGCAAAACTCATGCTCTTTAAACAATGTCAAATTTCATTCTTAGGAAAAAACAAAAGCCAAAAATAAAAAAGAAAAGAAAGAAAGAAAAAAGAAGTCAGGTACAGGGGCACATGCCTGTGGTCCCAGCTATTTGGGAGGCTAAAATGAAAGGATTGTTTGAGCCCAGAAGTTCAAGACCAGCCTCAGCAACACAGCAAGACCTCATCTCTTATAAGAAAGGAGGAGGAGGAGAAGGAGGAGCAGGAGGAGAAGGAGGAGCAGGAGGAGAAGGAGGAGCAGGAGGAGAAGGAGGAGCAGGAGGAGAAGAAAGAAAAGGCTGAATAATTTTTGTTGTTATTTTGTTCCTTTGTTTTTTGAGATAGGGTCTGGCTCTGCCACCAAGGCTGGAGTGCAGTGGCACAATCTCAGCTCACTACAACCAAGGCTGAGATCTCATCTAGGTTCCTGGAAACCTGCAAGCCAATAAACATCTCTTCCACCCTCATGGCTTAACTCCAATCTAATTCATTTTCAATGTTTTTATATCAAGTTGTCACCCTAAACTGAACCACTGTTTTTCCCTGAAAACTAGCATCCCCCCAAACTGCACCTTTTTCTGTTAATGGCTCCAAGTTTTGTTATAGAGTCAAAATCTTGGTGTTACTCATTTAACAAATATTTAAATATTATTCAGCACATACAACTGTGCAAGGGATGACAACACAATGGTAAGTTTAATGGAATTTCTGCCTTCGTAAAGGCTTATATCAGGAAAGACAAACAAATGTGGATCCAAACTAGTATAGTGATATTAGAGAAGACTTCCTGGAGAAAGTGATTGTCGAGAGGGGTGAGTGGAGAGTTGTGCTCCATGGGCAAAAGAGTAAGATAAAGCATGACTTTAGACACACCCAAAACATTGCTGAAGCAGAGTTGTAGGAGAAATGGAGAGAGACATATGAGAATCTGGATAATTAGCATGAAGGGTCTTGTAAATTACGTTAAAGAATTTGGACTATCTGAAGAGCATGAGGAAGCCATGATTAGTTTTATGTTTTTAAAGGATCAATTTTTTTTTTTTTTTGAGACGGAGTTGCTCTGTCACCCAGGCTGGAGTGCAGTGGCCTGATCTGGGCTCACTGCAACCTCTGCCTCCAGGGTGCAAGTGATTCTCCAGCCTTAGCCTGCCAAGTAGCTGGGATTACAGGCGTGTGCCACTATGCCTGGCTGATTTTTGTATTTTTAGTGGAGACTCGGTTTCACATGTTGGCCAGACTGGTCTCAAACTTCTGGCCTCAAGTGATATACCCGCCTCGGCCTCCCAAAGGGCTAGGATTACAGGTATGGCCACCATGCCCAGCTGAAAAGAATCAATTTTTGTCATAGTTTGGAGAATTTCTCCTTTTCTCTCCATCCCTTGAATCCGATCTATTACCAAATCTGTTTTATTTGTTATTGTCTGATTTATCCTTTCATCTGGATTCCCATTACCACTCTGTCTGGTACCACCTTACTACCAGCCCTTCTCATCTGCTGCTTAGAGTAAGAGCTCTCTAACCAGTAACAGTCCCCCTGACTCTCTCCCTCCAATGTACACTGCATACAAAGACTAGACCAACGATGCCAAAGGTTACACCAGGATGACAATCAAGTCTAAGTCACCCATCCTGTCGCTTCTTTTTATCAAGCTAGCTAGCTAACATTACCACTTAGAATAATTCTCGAGGCCAGCCAGCTTCCTCAAAAATTCTCCCCAAATGCAGTTTACATTTTTCCCTCACTCCTCCAAACCCTGTAACATTATTCCCTTTTCCCGTGGCATAATGCAATCCAGAGGCATCCTCTCTGAGGGTCTACATCCTTTCAATCCTCCAAGGAACTGCTCCTCCTCCCATCCTTGGAGCTTTTCTCACCCGGAATAGGCTGTACCAACCATTTCTACATTGTATTAACTCGAATTATGTCACAGATCGAGGTCTTCGGTTTGCCAGAAAAGACTCATTCTTTTCTTATAGGCCTCGCAGGGCCTGGCCAAAGTACTTCCTCAGCTCAGAACAAACACTGGTCAACTTTAATTGAACCAAATCGGGCGGGGTTTGAGGAGTCTGAGGGCGCGACGTTGGGGAGAGGGGGAAGAAAACACTGGAGGACGAGCCGGAAGCGTGGAGTCCGACACAGAAGAGGTGCAGACAAAACGCCAAGAGGCTGGGGACAGGGAAAGAAGGAAGGAGTGCAGCGCGGGGATACCGACAACCTGCGCGAGGCCGCCAAGGAGGGCCTCGGCCGTTGGTGGGCGTGGTCGTGCCAGTCTCGCGGTAGTGGCCGTTGGGCGGGCCGTTGTCCCCGCGGGCGGGGCGAGTTGCTAAGGAAATGACTGCCCGCAGCGCCTGGCCCCACCGCGCCGGCCGGGCGGGGTCTGGAGCGGCGCCGTTTCCGCTTCCGCTCTCTCTCTCTCTCTGCTCCCGTCCCGTTACCGCCTCCTGGCCGGCCTCGCGCCTTTCACCGGCACCTTGCGTCGGTCGCGCCGCCAGGCCTGCTCCTGCCGCGCGCGCGACCCCGGGGCTTCGGCTCCGGCACGGGTCGCGCCCAGCTTTCCTCCCCCTAAGGCCGCCGCCATGGGTGCCTACCTCTCGCAGCCCAACACGGTGAAGTGCTCCGGGGACGGGGTCGGCGCCCCGCGCCTGCCGCTGCCCTACGGCTTCTCCGCCATGCAAGGCTGGCGCGTTTCCATGGAGGTGAGGAGGCAGGGACTCATAGGCTGGCCGCTGCAGGGCGGGAATCTGACGGAGAAAGGGAGCGGGGGATGGGGTCCTCCCCTGGGAAGGGTCCCAATCGGGAGCCTGCGGCCGCAGCGGCGGTTTGCGGGGCGACAGAGATAGCAGGGTCGCGGCCGAGAGGGAGCTGCCGATGCTTGGGCACCGTGTGCGGTGGCCAGTGGTGGCGAGGGCTCGGCCATGTGGAGAGAGGCACCTTCCGCCCACTGACCGCCCTCTCCCCGAGCTTTGGCGCCATCCTTTCGTGCCAACCCAGCCCTCCAGGCTCATCAACGGTGTGAAGTTTAGTGTGGGAGTAAAGACGGAAAGAGGGACTATTTATTCATTTTTTTTTCAAGGGAGAGGTGAATTAGATGTGAATAACTTTTTTAATTTTAATTTTTAAAATATGTGATGTGGGAAGCCTCTTTTGGCCAGGAGTTTGACAGTGAAAGGAAGCCCGGGCAGAGTCTGTTTCACATTCTAAACACCTGGTTGCCTGGCCTTGGACTCTTGCATGTTAATTTCAGAGGCTGGACCCAACCTCCAGGAGTTGTCACTCATTTGCACTCTTTTCAGGGCCTTTTATCAACTCTGGAAAACTTGAATTATGTCAGTCCCTAGAATTTCCTTTTTATTATTCTTGGTTTTCTTTCTCTCTTAGGATTTCTCTAGAACTTAACCAGTAATTGTCATTTGCCTGTAATTGTTGTAGTACAGTTTCTTTGATTTTAAGTCATTTCATCAATTTTTTTCATCCCAACCTACAAATAACTTTTCTAGAAGATTTTACTCTGGATAAAAGGGGAAAATGAAAAATCTGGGGTGGGGGGAAGTAGTAGTATTAGGGAAAAATTGATGTGAAACTACCAAAGAGAACAGGGAAAACTGCAGGGAGGAAAGGGAGAAAGACGGGTTAACCGTGTCTTTGTGAAGAGTATTCTGAAGTGTAGGCAGAGGGGCCAGGGAAATACTCTGTCTGGGATTAAGGGTTTATTCATCTACCAGGTGGGCTTCAGGTAGCAGCCAAATACTGTCTCCTTTGGGAATTGTTTCAAATGTCTCGCTCATCCCTGTGGTTAACAGGGGTGAACTCTGGAATGACAGTGTGAACTTAAATGTTTTGTTTTCCGATTCACATTTTATGCTCATAACTGACCTTACTGACGATTTTATAATTAGGCATAAAATTTCAAGATTGGAGTGGATCCTGTAGTTCATCTCATCTGCTTTGGCTCCTACATTTTAAAATTTTTATTTATTTATTTTTGAGACGGAGTCTCGCTCTGTTGCCCAGGCTGGAGTGCAGTGGCAAGATCTCAGCTTGCTGCAACCTCAGCCTCCCGGGTTTAGGCAATTCTCCTGCCTCAGCGTCCCGAGTAGCTAGGATTAGTGGTGCGCATCACCATGCCTGGCTAATTTTTGTATTTTTTTAGTAGAGACGGAGTTTCACCATGTTGGTCAGGCTGGTCTTGAACTCCTGACCTCGTGATCCACCTGCCTCAGCCTCCCAAAGTGCTTGGATGCAGATGTGAGCCACCGCACATGGCCATTGGCTCCCACATTTTATGGCCAAGAAATTGAGACCCATAAATGTTAGGACACTGTCTTGGTGGAAAGAATCTGTAGGATCAAATCATTGAAGACGCTAGACATCATTAATCACCTATGTTAAACTGAAGCACAGCATTCATATTTCACCACCGTACACAGTACAACTATTTGGTAAATGTAATTGTCTATTAGAAATAACAGGCCGGGTGAGGCTTACACCTGTAATCCCAAGCACTTTGGGAGGCTGAGGCGGGTGGATCACCTGAACTCGGGAGTTGGAGACCAGCCCCGACAACATGGCAAAACGCCGTCTCTACGAAAAGTAAAAAAAAAATTAGCTGGGCCTGGTGGCACCCACCTGTAGTCCCAGTTACTTGGGAGGCTGAGATAGGAGAATTACTTTGAGCCCGAGAGGCGGAGGCCACATTGAGCCAAGATCTCCCCACTGCACTTCAGTCTGGGCAACAGAACAAGACACTGTCTCAAAAAGTAAATGAATAGGTTGAACGCGGTGGTTCACGCCTGTAATCCTAGCACTTTGGGGGGCCGAGGTGGGCAGATTGCCTGAGCTCAGGAGTTCTAGTCCAGCCTGGGCAACAAGACAAAATCCTGTCTCTACTAAAAATACAAAACATTAGGGCCAGGCACATGGCTCATGCCTGTAATCTCAGTACTTGGGAGGCCGAGGTGGGCAGATCACCTGAGGTTGGGAGTTCAAGACCACTTGACCGACATGGAGAAACCTCGTCTCTACTAAAAATACAACATTAGGCTGGTGTAGTGGCGCATGTCTGTAATCCCAGCTACTTGGGAGGCTGAGGCAGGAGAATTGCTTGAACCCAGGAGGCGGAGGTTGCGGTGAGCCGAGATCAGATTATTGTACTCCAGTCTGGGCCACAAGAGTGAAACTCCGTAACAAAAAAAAAAAAAAAAAAAAAAAATTATTAGCTACACGTGGTGGTGTGTGCCTATAATCTTAGCTACTTGTGGGGCTGAAGCAGGAGAATCCCTTGAACCCGGGAGGCGGAGGTTGCAGTGAACCAAGATAGTGCCACTGCACTCCAGCCTGGGTGACAGAGCAAGACTGTGTCTCAAATGAATAAATAAATAAATATGGATATAATTTCAGAAGGAAAGTCTTTATGTAAAGTGGTTAGGTAGTCAAGAAGTTCCATTTCCATGGCATTTTCTGTTAATGTTGTGAGATTTGAGATGAATATCCCCACTCACAGTACAGTGTTTCTTCCAGGTTTCTCATTTGGTATTTTTCACTTTTCTGCTGTGGTTTTTCATTTCTTTGGTACCCTTCTTTCTAGTTTTCTTTATGGATTGAGTTGCTTGGCTACTCTGTTTATGTTGGTTTGCCCAGTGATTCCATTCTATTTACTGCTTCTCTGTAGGGCATTTCCCTTTATTTTTGGTTTCTCCTCTGGTAATTAGAAAATGATTTTTTGTCAGGGACAGTTTAGTGTGTAGAGATCTTACTAGACTATTCCTTATATCCAAATCTTCCTCCTGAGAGATAACTGCATAGGGTATTAAAATCTTTCTAATGTGCTGTTTCTGAAGTTGCCCTTGTTTGAATAGTTAAATATGCCTAATCAAATCCTCTGGAAGAGTATTGTTTGGGATCCTGTTCTGCTTCATTGATACTTTTCCTTCTGGCTTTCTTTCTCCTCGAAGTGTAGCATAGTTTCTTTGCTATTGCAAGAAAATAGCTATGAGTTCTAGCCTCTTCGCTGAATCTTATCTTTCCGGAGAATATAAAGTACTCCCATTCCTCTGAAGCTTTAGGACTTAATCCAACAATTAATAAAGTTTATTTAGTCTGTTTGCTTGGTCCTAATGATTCATTTCAGGTAAAATTATCATACTACTACACCTTAAAAAGGTTGCTGAAATCCCTACTGATGCATAGATTCAGCCATACAGGGGACTGTTTGACCACTTCTTTTGAGACAAAGATGGCAGCCATCAATAGCTGGCATTTTGACTTCCTGCCTGTCTCCAGCTTCTCTTGCTATGTGACCAGGGTGTTTTGAGAAGAGGTAATCAAAATATCACAGACCAGGCAAGGTGGCTCATGCCTATAATCCCAGCACTTTGGGAGGCCGAGGGGGGCGGATCACTTGAGGTCAGGAGTTTGAAACCAGCCTAGCCAACATGGTGAAACCCCGTCTCTACTAAAAATAACAAAAATTAGCCAGGTGTGGTGGCACAGGCCTGTAAAAGCATCTACTCGGGAGGCTGAGGCTGGAGAATTGCTGGAACAGGAAGGCCAGTGAACCGAGATCCTGCCACTGCACTCTAGCCTGGGTGTCAGAGTGAGACTCCATCTCAAAAAAAAGAAAACAAGAAAAAACTCACCTCCTTTCTCCATGAAAAAAGTGGCTGAGGTATGTGCTTTGGGATTAAGCGGTAGGTTGTGAACGGGTGCCTGAGAAATAAATAAGGTAAGGCTCTTGAGTTTTTGGTGGCTAAATGAGAAGTCAAATCTGAAAATAGATTCAGTTTATGTAGTCTTAAATGTACAAGAGTAACATTTAACATTTGGTTGTGAGGTTCTCTGGAATCGACAAACTGCTTTCTATGGAGAGAGAGGATTTTTTTGTTCTATAAATCATATTTTCCTTTTATTAAAGGCAGTGTCAATAGCTACAGTATAATTTTTTTTGTTTGTTTTGTTTTTGTTTTTGAGACGGAGTCTCACTCTCTTGCCCAGGCTGGTGTACAGTGGCACCATATCGGCTAACTGCAACCTCTGCCTCCCGGGTTCAAGTAATTCTCCTACCACACCCTCCCTAGTAGCTGGGATTACAGGCACGCACCACCATACCCAGCTAATTTTTGTATTACTAGTAGAGACGGGGTTTCACCATGTTGGCCAGACTGGTCTCAAACTCCTGACCTCGGGATTTGCCCACCTCGGCCTCCCAAAGTGCTGAGATTACAGGCATGAGCCACTGTGTCCAGCCTTTTTATTTTTAAAATTATTTATTCATTTATTTTGAGAACAGGGTCTCTTGCCCATGGTTGAGTGGTAAGGAGTACAGGGTTTCTCATGCCAGTTACTTCACATCCTCACTACACTATCTACCTTTGTAGTGGCTCGATCATAGCTCACTGCATAGCTTACTTAGCCTCCTGGGCTCAAGGGGTCTTCCAGCCTCAGCCTACTATAGGCATGTGCCACCATGACTGGCCAAGTTTTTTTTTTAAGGTTTTTGTAGAGGTGGGGCCTTGCAATGTTGCCCAGGCTGGTTACTTTTTTTCTTTTTGTTTTTTTTTTTTTTTTGAGTTTTGCTCTTGTTGCCCAAGCTGGAGTGCAATGACGCGATCTCGGGTCACTGCAACCTCTGCCTCCTGGGTTCAGGTGATTCTCCTGCCTCAGCCTTTCGAGTAGCTGGGATTACAAGCATGAGCCACTGGGCCTGGCCAATGACTTATTTATGTTTCTTTATTTAATTTTTTTAGGGTCAGGATCTCCCTCTGTTTCTCAGGCTGGAGTACAGTGGCACAATCATAACTCACTTGCCGTCTCAACCTCCTGGGTTCAGTTCAAGCAGTCCTGCCTCAGCCTCCCAAGTAACTAGGATTGCAGGCACATGCCACCATGCCTAGCTTATTTTTTATTTTAGTAGGTATGGGGTCTCGCTGTGTTGCTCAGGCTGGTCTTGAACTAATGGGCTCAAGTGATTCTCTTGCCTTGGCCTCCCAAAGTGCTTTCAGGTGTGAGCCACTGTTCCTGGTCCAGAAATTATTTTATATTTTATACCATTCCTTTATAAGTTCTCAAGCAACTGGAAAATACAATCAAAACTTATTCCTCAAGATTTTTTTTTTTGAGACAGAATCTTGCTCAGGTGCCAGGCTGGAGTGCAGTGGCATGATCTCGACTCACTGCAACCTCCGCCTCCTGGGTTCAAGCAATTCTCTTGCCTCAGCCTCCCGAGTAGCTGGGACTACAGGCGTGCGCCACCACGCCCAGCTAATTTTTGTATTTTTTAGTAGAGACGGGGTTTCACCATGTTGGCCAGGATGGTGTCGATCTCTTTACCTTGTGATCCGCCCGCCTCGGCCTCCCAAAATGCTGGGATTACAGGCATGAGCCACTGCGCCCGGCCATTCCTTTAGATTTCAAGGATATTTTACACAAAGTTCTATTGTCTGATTCCTTAGCAGTTGTTACTACTATTTCCCTACCTCTAATCTCTTGGGTTATCAGTCTTGGAATTGAATTTTGAGAGCTAAGGGCTTGAATTTGAGCATAGAAATTTAGACAGGTCTGATCAGTAGTTCTTGACATTTTACTATCTGGAAACACAAATCTTTAGAACTGAACTTAAAGATGTTTAATGACATCTTGTAAACAGAGTATGATTTCAATGTAATTGTTTTTTGTTTCTTTATAGAGCTAGTTCAGAAATGAAGTATATCAACTTTTTTTTCCTTTTTGATCCAAATGCCAGCAGAAAAACAACACCTTTTAATCCTATTTAGTATTTGAAAATATATATACAGGTTTCTTTTTATTTATTTTTTATAGGGTTCTTTTCAATCAGCTTTATTGAGATAGTTCATGTACTATATGCTATATGAACTCATTTTAAGAGTATAATTCAGTGGGTTTAGGGTATAATTCACTCATTTTGAAGGTCTAATTCAGTGGTTTTTAGTATATTCTTTTATTTTCTTTTTCCTTTTCTTTTCTTTCTTTCTTTTTTTTTTTTTTTTTTTTTTTTTTTTTTGGCGGGGGCTTGGTATGTTACCCAGGCTGGAGTACAGTGATACAATCTCAGCTCACTGCAACCTCTGCTTGCCGAGTTAAAGCGATTGTCCTCCCTCAGCCTCCTGAGTAGCTGGAACTACAGGGGCACGCCACCACACCCAGTTAATTTTTATTAGAGACAGCGTTTTACCATGTTGGCCACGCTGGTCTGGAACTCCTGGCCTCAAGTGATCTGCCTGCCTCAGCCTTCCAAAGTTCTGGGATTATAGGCATGAGCCTCTTCACCTGGCTGTTCTGTGGTATGGTCAAACAGAGTTGTACAGCTGTCACCACAATCAGTTTTAGAAACCCTGTACTCCTTACCAGTTACTCCCTATCTCCTTTCCACTAACCCCTGGCATCCACGAATTTACATGACCTTTGTGAATTTGCCTATTCTGAACATTTTATAAATGGAATTCTAAATACACTACCTTTTAAATCTGCATGCTTTTACTAAGCACGTATTTTTGAAATTTGCTTTGTAGCCTGTCGTCCTGAGTAGTATTCCCTCTACCCTCAGGTTTGCCTATAAGTTTTTTTTTTTTTTTAATCACACATACATTGTTGCAATAGATTTAAGAATTAAGTATTTTGGCTGGTCATGGTGGCTCACGCCTGTAATCCTAGCACTTTGGGAGGCCAAGGCTGGTGCCTCACAAGGTCAGGAGTTCGAGACCAGCCTGGTCAATATAGTGAAACCCCATCTCTACTAAAAATACAAAAAAATTAGCCAGGCGTGGTGGTGTACACCTGTAGTCCCAGCTATTCTGGAGGCTGAGGCAGAAGATTCGCCTGAACCCAGGAGGCAGAGGTTGCCTTGAGCAGAGATCATGCCACTGCACTCCAGCCTGGGCGACAGAGCAAGACTCCGTCTCAAAAAAAAAAAGAGTAAGTATTTTGCTGACCCAGGCTTCTTTTTTTTTTTTCTTTATTTATTTCTGCACGTGAATCCCAGTAAGACCCAGGCTTCTTTTGCTTCTTTCTAGGTCCTTGCCTTGCAGGTTTTATTTTACAGAGCTAAAGAGAATCAATTCTCTTTAAAACTCCAGTCTCGTATCCAGTTATCACTCACCATCTCTTTGTTTCCAGCAGTAGCCAGGCCTGGCCTAGAGGGACTTGATCTCCACTTTTGGTTTTTAGACTTTTCTTTGGCTTTTACCAACTGCTGTGTATCCTTGACCTCATACTGCTGGACTCCTTTGGATAGATACCAGCAAGATGGTTCAGGCTCCAGTGGGCACTGTTTTTCAGGTCTCTCCTTCTTTTCAGATAGATATAGAGCTCAGGCAGATCACCAGGTTTGTTGCCTATGTAACCAGGAAAGAGATGCTAGTTTTAGGCACTCTCATGTGCTGCAGTTGTTTCTGTTGGAACCTTCCTCACTTAGTTGATGGAAGGAAAGCAAAAGACCCCCAGTACTCTATTCCAAATTAATGACTTAACAATTCTTGAATTTTCTCTTATCTCCTAGTTACATCTTTTTCTTATCCCCAGGAGGTCAGTTTTAATTATTGTTATTTATTTTCATAGAGACAGGGTCTCACTATGTTGCCCAGGCTGGTCTTGAACCCCTGGCCTCAAGGAATCTTTTCACCTCAGCCTCCCAAAGTGCTGGGATTGCAGGCATAAGCCACCACACCTGGCCTGGCCTGATATTTTTCAGTTGATATGTCATAGTTGTGCCTGAGCATGAATTTTTTTTTTTTTTTTTTTTTTTTTGGAGATTTTTTTTGGAGACAGGGTCTTCCTCTGTCACCCAGGCTGGAGTGTAGTGGTGCGATCTCAGCTCGCTGCAACCTCCACTTTCTGGGTTCAAGTGATTCTCCTGCCTCAGTCTCCCAAGTAGCTGGGATTACAGGCATTCACCATGACACCTGGCACCCACCACCCAGCCCGGCTATTTTTTTTTTTTTTTTTTTTTTTTTTTGTATTTTAGTGGAGTTGAGGTTTCACCATGTTGCCCAGGGTGGTCAAACTCCTGAGCTCAGGCAATCCACCCACTTCGGCCTCCCAAAGTGCTGGGATTACAGGCATGTGCCACTGTGCCCAGCCAAGATTTTTTTTTTTTTGAGTCGGAGTCTTTCTCTGTCACCCAGGCTGGAGTGCAATGGCGCTATCTTTGGCTCACTGCAACCTCCGCCTCCTGGATTCAAGCAATTCTCCTGTCTCAGCCTCCCGAGCAGCTGGGATTATAGGTGTCCCCACCATGCCCAGCTAATTTTTTTATATTTTTAGTAGAGACCAGGTTTCACCATATTGGCCAGGCTGTTCTCTTGGCCAGGCTGGTCTCGAACTCCTGACATCGTGATCTGCCCATGTCGGCCTCCTGAAGTACTGGGATTACAGGGTTGAGCCACCGTGCCCAGTTGGGTAATATTTTTAAGGGTCATCAATGTTGTATCAAGAATCAATCAGTATTTCATTCTTTTTTTATGGTTGAATAATATTCCATGGTATGAATATATCACATTTTGTTACCCATTCATTAGTTGATAGACATTTTGGATTTCCACTTTTTTTTTGCTGTTATAAATAGTGATACTGTGTACAGACATTTTTGTGGAAATATTGTCTTCAGATCTGTTGGTTGTATACCAAAGAATGGAATTGCTGTATCATATGGTAACTACATGTTTAACATTTTGAGAAACTGCTAAACTGTTTTCCAAGGTGGCTATACCATTTTACATTCCTGCCAGCAATATATGAGGATGCTAGTTCCTTCACAAATTCACTACACTTATCTACCTTTTTTATAATAATCAATAGTGGGCATGAAGGTATCTCATTGTAGTTTTGATAGGTATTTCTCTGATGGCTAAATGGCTAATGATTTTTGAACTTTTTTTTGAGATGGAGTCTTAATCTGTCCAGATTCAAGTGATTCTCCTGCTTCAGCCTCTGGATCAGCTGGGATTACAGGTGCACGCCACCACACCCAGCTAACTTGTGGTATTTTCAGTGGAGACGGGGTGTCACATGTTATTCAGGCTGGTCTCCAGTTCCTGACTTCAAAGGATCTGCCTGCCTCGGCCTCCCAGAGTTCTGGGATTACAGGCTAGAGGCACCATGCCAGGACTTATGTTTGAACATCTTTTATGTGCTTATTGGACATTTGTGTATCTTTGGAGAGAGGTTTATTCAAAGCCTTTGTCCATTTTTAATTGGATTGTCTTTTTGTCTTTTGATATTAAGAGTTCTTTATATGTTTTGGATACAAGTTTGTTAGGTAATGATTTGCAAATATTTTGTCTGATTTTGTGGGCTTTTTGCTTTCTTTTTTTGTTTGATCGGGGGACAGTCTTGCTCTGACCACCCAGACTGGAATGCAGTGGCGTGATCTTGGCTCACTGCAACCTTCACCTCCTGGGTTCAAGCAGTCCTCCTGCCTCAGCCTCCTGAGTAGCTAGTACCCAGGTGTGTGTCACCACACCCAGCTAATTTTTGTATTTTTAGTAGAGACCAGGTTTTACCACGTTGGCCAGGCTGGTCTGGAACTACTGACCTCAGGTGATCTGCCCGCCTCGGCCTCTCAAAGTGCTGGGATTATAGGCATGAGCCACTGCGCCTTTTGCTTTCTTGGTGGTATCTTTTGAAACAAAAGTTTTTACTTTTGATGAAATGCAATTTGTCTTTTTTTTTCTTGTCTTTTTTATTAAGAAGCTTTGCCTAACCCAGAGTCACAACAATTTACTCCTAGGTTTTCTTCTAAGAGTTTTATAGTTTTAGCTGTTACATTTAAGTCTGTGCTTCATTTTGAGTGAATTTTTGTGAATGGTGTGAGGGAATGATCCAACTTCATTCTTTTGTGTGTGAATATCAAGTTGTCCCAGCGCTATTCGTTTAAACCGCTATTCTTTTCCCCACTGAATTATCTTGGCATCATTGTCAGAGATAAATTGACCATAAATATGAAGGTTTATTTCTAGATTCTTAAGTCCATTCCATTGGTCTATATGTCTCTATGCCAGTAATACACTATCTTGGTTACTGTAGCTTCTTAGTAAGTTTTGAAGTGTGAGTCTTTCAAAGTTGTACTTTTTCATATGAACTTCAGGATTAATTTGTCACTTCGGGCACAAAAAGCACCTGGGTTTTGATAGGGATTATGCAGAATATGTAGATCAATTGGGGAGTATTACTCTCTTAACAGTAAGGGCCAGGCAAGGTGGCTCATGCCTGTAATCCCAGCACTTTGGGAGACTGAGGCAGGCAGATCACGAGGTCAGGAGTTTGAGACCAGCCTAGCCAAAATAGTGAAACCCCGTCTCTACTACAAATACAAAAAATTAACCGGATGTGGTGGTGGGCACCTGTAATCCCAGCTACTTGTAAGGCTGAGGCAGGAGAATTGCTTGAATTTGGGTTGCAGTGAGCCAAGATCACACCATTACACTCCAGCCTGGCAACAGTGTGAGGCTCAAAAAAAAAAAAGAAGTATAAAAAAAAAAAAGCCAGTATTAAGTGTCCAGATTCATGAACATGGACCATTTTCCCATTGATTTAGGCCTTTAATTTCTTTCAGCAATATTTTGACATTTTCAGAGTTTACATTTTGTGTTTTTTTTGTCAAATTTATTCCTAAGTATTTTATTTTGGGGGATACTAAATGGAATTGTGTTTTTGTTTCGTTTTGTTTTGAGATGGAGTCTCACTTTGTCACCCAGGCTGGAGTGTAGTGGTACAACCTTAGCTCACTGCAACCTCCTACTCCTGGGTTCAAGCGATTCTCCTGCCTTAGCCTCGTGAGTAGCCAGGACTATAGGTGCCCACCACCACGCCCAGCTAAATTTTGTATTTTTAGTAGAGATGGGGTTTCACCGTATTGGTCAGGCTGGTCTCGAACTCTTAACCTTGTGATCTGCCTGCCTCGGCCTCCCAAAGTGCTGGGATTACAGGTGTGAGTCACTGTGCCCGGCGGAATTGTGTTCTTAATTTCATTCTTACATTGTTCATTGCTAGTGGATACACGGTTGAGTTTTGTATATTTACTTTGTGTCATGTAACCTTGCTGAACTTAACAGTTCTAATAGTGGATTTTAGTGGATTCCTTGAGATTTTCTATATAAAAGATCATGTCGTCTGTAAATAGAGATAGTTTACTTCATCCTTTCCAATCTAAATGACATTTCTTTTTCCTAATTGCCCTGGTTAGAACCTCCAGTGCAATATTGAACAACAGTAGCAAAAGGAGACATTCTTTGTCTTGTTCTTTGAGGGAAAGCTTACTGTCTTTCACATTAAGTATCATGTTGACTGAGTTTTTCATAGATGTACTCTGTCAGGTTTAGGAAGTTCCCTTTTATTCCTAGTTTGTTAAGTCTATTTTATATTATTTTTTAGAGATAGTCTCTCTCTGTCACTCAGGCTGTAGAGCAGTGGCTTGATAATAGCTCACTGCAGCCTTGAACTCCTAGGTTCAAGAGGTCCACTTGCCTCTGCCTTCTTAGTAGCTGGGATTATAGGCATGCACCACCATACTGGGCTAATTTAAAAAAAAATTTTAATAGAGACAGGACCTTACTATGTTTATGTTGCCCAATCCTGGCATTGAGTCTTTATCATGAATGAACACTGGATTTTGTCAAGTGCCTTTTATAATATCTGTTGAGTTGATCATATGGTTTTGTTCTTTAGTCTACTGATACTATATTGCTTTAAGTGATTTTTTGAATGTTAAACCAACCTTGCATTTTTTTGGTGTATAAATTTCATTTGATCATTATATATTATCCTTATATTTGTATGAGGTGCTGGATTTAGTTTGCTACCATTTCGTTGAGGATCTTGTGTCTATATTGATAAGAGATACTGGTCTGTAGTTTCTTGTGATGTCGTGTCTGATTTTGGAATCAAGGTAATACTGGTCTCATAATGAATTGGGAAGTGTTGCCTTCTTTTCTGTGTGATTGAAGAGTTTGTGAATCATTGGTATTAATTTTTCCTTAAATATTTGGTAGAATTCACCAATAAAGGCATCTGAGCCTGGGCTCTTCTTTGTGGAAAGTTTTTGGGTTTTTTTTCCTTTAAAATTTTTCATTGTGATAAAATATACAAAACATAAAAATTACCATCTTAATTCTTTTTTTCTTTTTTTTGTTTTTGAGACGGAGTCTTGCTCTGTCACCTATGATGGAGTTCAGTGGCGCGATCGTGGCTCACTGCAACCTCCACCTCTTGGGCTCAAGAGATTCTCCTGCCTCAGCCTCCCGAGTAGCTGGGATAACAGGTATGCACCACCACGCCCAGCTAATTTTTGTATTTTAGTAGACACAGGGTTTCACCATGTTGATCAGGCTGGTGTCTAACTCCTGACCTCAAGTGATCCACCCGCCTCGGCCTTCCAAAGTGCTGGGATTCCAGGCATGAGCCACCATGCCCAGCCTTAATCATTTTTTAATGTACAGTTGAGTAGTATTTAATACATTCACATTGTTGTGCATCCAATTTCCAGAACTCTTCATCCTACCAAACTGAAACTCTATACCCATTAAATAACTCCCCATTCTCTTACCCCCAGCTCATGGAAAACAGCATTCTATTTTCGGTCTCTATGAATTTGATTATTTTAGATACTTCATACTGTAAGTAGAGTCATACAGTATTTGTCTTTTTGTGATTGCCTTATTATTATTTTTGAGATGGAGTCTGGCTCTGTTGCCCCGGCTAGAGTGCAGTGGTGCGATCTCGGCACACTGCAGCCTCCAACTCCAGGGTTCCGGGGATTCTCCTGCCTCAGCCTCCAGAGTAGCTGGGACTCCAGGCCCGTGGCACCATGCCTGGCTAGTTTTTATATTTTTTTGTTGAGATGGGGTTTCACTATGCTGGCCAGGCTGGTTGAAACTCCTGACCTTGTGATCCGCCCACCTCGGCCTCCCAAAGTGCTGGGATTACAGGTGTGAGCCACCATGCCTGGCCTTTTTTTTTTTTTTTTTAATTTAAATAGTTCCTGTCCTAATGGGTATGAGGTGGTCAGGTGGTTGTTTGTGTTTTTATGAATGTTTAATTGGAAATGGGTGGCTATTGTGTGCAGGAAAAACCTCCCAAACTATGTCAAACTCCTGGAAAATGAAATATCAGTTCAATTGCAAGAAGATCTTGAGCATATGAATGATCAGAAATGATTTAGCCTATGTGGGCACTAGGCTAGGTAGTGAAATTCAGGGAAAGTAATTAATATGCCTCTGAGCTATAGCTTATGAACCAAGAAACACTTTGAAGTCATTATAGTGTGTTTCCTGAAGATGAAAGCATATGGTAAGATGATATAGTAATCATTTGTTAAAAATTACTACTCCAGAAAGGAAAAGTTTATTTGTTTTTATTATTAAAGTTTACTGTGGGCCAGGCATGGTGGCTCATGCCTATAATCCCAGCACTTTGGGAGGCTGAGGTGGGAGGATCACCTGAGATCAGGAGTTTGAGACCAGCCTGGGCAACATGGTGAAACCCCATCTCTACTAAAAATACAAAAATTAGCCAGATGTGGTGGCACGCACCTGTAATCCCAGCTACTTGGGAGGCTGAGGCATGCGAATCACTTGAACCCGGGTGGTGGAGGTTGTAGTGAGCTAAGATCACGCCACTGTACTCCAGCCTGGGTGACAGAGGGAGAGTCTCTCTTTCGTGTGCGTGCTTGCCTTCTCTGAAAAAAAAGTAATCCAGGAACAACAACATAAAACTACCAAAAAAGCAGCAGGACTCAGTGATGGATAGTGGAAGACAGCCAGGAAGTTAAGGATGACTCTGGTATTAAGTGTTGCCTGGGAGAGTTAAGATTTAATTTACAGAAATAAGACCTGTAGGGGAAGCTCTGATATTTTTTGCAGACTGCTCATTTCCTGTTTACATGTGTTAAGTTTGAGGTATAGAAAGAAAGAATATCCTGTAGAAACAGGCAGTCAGAGGTATAGAACTACACAGAATCCAAGAGATCTTTCAAGAAAAGTGACAGCAAGAGAAACTATCAAGGGACAGGCAAACAGACAACCTATAGAGTGAGAGAAAATATTCACAAACTATGCATCCAACAAAGGTCTTATATCCAAAATCTATAAGGAACGTAATAAGCAAAAAGCAAATAACCCCATTAAAAAGTGGGCAAAGGACATGAACTGACACTTCTCAAAAGACATACACATGGCCCACAGACAGGAAAAAATGCACATCTCTAATCAGACAAATGCAAATCGGAACCACAAAGACATACCATCTCACAACCATCAGAACAGCTTTTGTTAAAAAGTCAAAAAATAAGGGATGTTGGTGAGGCTGCAAAGAAAAGCGGACACTTGTACACTGTTGGTGGGAGTATAAATTAATTTAGTCTAGGCACTGTCAATTTGGAGATTTCTCAAAGAACTAAGAGTTCAACTACCATTAGACTCAGCAATCTGATATACCCAAAGGAAAATAAATGATTCTTCCAAAAGAACATATGTACCTGTATGTTCATTGTGGTGCTATTCACAATACTAAATACATTGCATCAACCTAGGTGCCCATCAGTGGTGAACTGGATAAAGAAAAGAAAGTATGGTACATAGCTACTATGGAATGCAATGCACCCATAAAAAAGAATGAAATCGTGTCTTTGCAACAACATGAATGTAGCTGAAGGGCTTTGTCCTAAGCAAACTAACACAGAAACAGAAAACCAAATACTGCATGTTCTCACTTGTAAGTGGGAGCTGAACATCAAGTACACGTGGATATAAAGATGGAAACAATAGGCTGGGCACAGTGGCACACACTTGTAATCCCAGTACTTTGGGAGGCTGAGGTGGGTGGATCACGAGGTCAGGAGTTCAAGACCAGCCTGGCCAACATTTACCCCATCTCTACTAAAAATACAAAAATTAGCTGGGCATGGTGGCATGTGCCTATAATCCCAGCTACTTGGGAGGCCAAGGCAAGAGAATTGCTTGAACTGGGACCCAGAAAGAGGAAGGTGGCAGGAAGCCGAGATCACGTCACTGCACTCCAGCCTGGGCTACAGAGCAAGACTCTGTCTCATAAAAAAAATAAAATAAAAAAGACGGGAAAAGTAGACACTGGGGTCTGCCAGAGGTGGTGGCATGGGGTAGGGGTGGTGAGGAACAGCTGAAAAGCTACCTTTTTGATACTATACCCACTACCTGGGTAACGGGTTCAGTCATACCTCAAACCTCAGTATCACACAGTATACCTTTGTAACAAACTTACACATGTACTCTGA
The DNA here is from genome assembly GCA_963573385.1 of Cacajao melanocephalus. Lineage (NCBI taxonomy): Eukaryota > Metazoa > Chordata > Mammalia > Primates > Pitheciidae > Cacajao > Cacajao melanocephalus. Next base: position 33,749 of record CAUYLG010011087.1, on the reverse strand, counting down.
TTCTAAAATAAACATTGAAAAAGAAGGAAAAAAAAGAGAAAACTGACATGGTTTGTACTGTTTAATCCTACATAATGGCTAGGGGAAATGAAGTCTGCACAATGGCTATTTGGGGATGTTGTTGTTATTGTTGTTACTGAGATGAGGTCTCACTATGTTGCCCAGGCTTGTCTTGAACTCCTGACCTCAAGTAGTCCTCCTGCCTTGACTTCCCTAAATGTTGAGATTACATGCATGAGCCACTGCCAAAATGGCTATTTATTCTCTGTGAAGTAAGATCTTGAAGGAGAAGGATTTGAGATCAGGAATTAAAGAGAAAATGTTTATCTCAGAAGAGAGAATTTCTGTGTGTGGCTGGGCACAGGGGTTCATGCCTGTAATCCCAGCTCTTTTGGAGGCCGAGGTGGGCAGATCACTTGAGCTCAGGAGTTAAAGACCATCCTGGCCAACGTGGTGAAACCCTGTCTCTACTAAAAATACAAAAATTGGCTGGGTGTGGTGGTAGGTGCCTATTGTAATTTCAGCTACTTGGGAGGCTGAGGCAGGAGAATTGCTTGAACCTGGGAGGCGGAGGTTGCAGTGAGCCCAGATCCTGCCACTGCACTCCAGTCTGGGCTATAGAGTGAGACTCCATCTTAAAAAAAAAAAAAAAAAAAGAAAAGAAAAGAAAACAAGATGCTGAATTGAAGTAATGACCACAGTCAATGTGATCCCATAACTTTTTAGAGACGGGTTCTCCCTTTGTCACCTAGGCTGGAGTGCAGTGGTGCATCATAGCTTTCTGCAGCCTTGACCTCCCGGGCTCAGGTGCTCCGCTTGCCTCAGTGTTTCGAGTAGTTAGGACTGACTACAGGTGCGTGCTGCTATGCCTGGCTAATTTTAAAATTTTTTTGCAGAGGCAGGGTCTTGCTTTGTTGGCTTGGCTGGTCTTCAACTCCTGATCTTGAGCAGTCATTCTGCATAGCTTCCCAAAGCTCTAGATTTACAGGTGTGAGCCACCACACCCAGCCAATCTCATAATGTTTTATGACTAGCAAACTTAGTAGCTCTGATTCAGGTGTAAATCAGTTGGTGGGGTTATACAAGGTTGGGTGAGTTTTTCTAGATTGCTAAGAGACTGTCTTGAAATACTTGGCTTTGTCTCTGTTAGAGAGAAGCAAATGTTTAGGTAAAGGTTATGAGCAAAGATATAAAGGGGGAAAATTGAAGTGTTTATAGAGAAAGTGAAGCAGTACCAAATCATAATATAGATCCCAAGCCTCACCAAGAAGTGAAGGAGAGGGTAATTGTGGAATAGTTCTTGGAACGGAGACCTCAAGGTATAAGATGAATATTGTGGGCGGTTCTTTTTGAGAAAAATAATAGAAAAGAAAAATGTGAAATGAGTGCTAAATTTCAGAGCAGAATATACATATATTTATACATATGTATGTATGTGTGTATATATATTTATGTAGCAAACTCCAGCTTACATAAGGCTTTTACTTGTTTTGCATCATTATTAACAGTTCTGTGATGATATGGGTGTGGTAGATATTATTCCACATCACAGGATAAAATTAAGGCACACCGTAAGGTAGCTGACCAGAGATCACGCAGTATATGGTAGAATGGCAACTTGAGGCCAATTCTTAGGTGTGCTTGTTGTCCTTATTCAGAATGGAACAATGTGGTTTATTGTACAAAAATTAAAAAATGAATGTTGAAAAGTAGAAAATAATTATCCAAATCTCACCCTCTGTGGTTTTTTGCTATGTGATCTTCCAGACTCTGACATACATCTAGTTACTTTTTTAACTTTTTGCTTTTAGCCACTTAAGATTTTGTGAACTCATTTCCAGATTAACATATATTTGCTTTTAACAGCTATGTATTCCACTGGAGATATATACCATTTGTAATCTATTCCTGGAAATTTATATGGTTACAACTTTTTTTATTATAAATAATGCTGTATACGGTCTAGCCAACAGGGTGAAACCCTGTCTGTACTGGAAAAAATAAAACAAAAATTTAGCCAAGCATGGTGGTGTGCTCCTGTAATCCCAGCTATTGGAGAGGCTGAGGCAGGAGAAGTGTTTGAACTCGGGAAGTGGAGGTTACAGTGAGCCAAGATTGTGCCACTGCACTCCAGCCTGGGCAACAGAGCAAGATTCCACCTCAATAAATAAATAATGCTGTATGAGCATTTTTGTCTAATTACTTCCATAAAATAAGTTTTTAAGGGGCTGGACACGGTGGGTCACGCCTGTAATTCCAGCACTTCAGGAGGCCGAGGCAGGCAGATCATGAGGTCAGGAGATCAAGACCATCCTGGCTAACATGGTGAAACCCCGTCTCTATTTAAAAAAAAAGAAAAAAAGTATGAAAAGACAAATTTATTCCTATGCTCCCCTTTCTTAAACAAAAAGCAGCCATTTACATCATTCTGCTCTTTGCTTTCTTTATTGCACAAAATATCTTGAAGATCTTCCATGGTTTTTTGTTTGTTTTTGTTAAGGAAAGCAATACTTGTAGAACTCTGGTACTCAGTACAATGACTTTAATGTTATTTAAATGTGTACAAACATAGAACTGGATATAAATTTCATGCCAGCAAACCAAACTACAAAATCAACAGGATTAAAGCAACATTACAGTGGCATAGTTGTTTTTGCTGAAAATAGACACTCACAGCATGACTTAGGTAGTGACTGCTAAGATATAGGTTCTTAAGAGGTTAACATGCCTATACCTATACTGTATTCCATGCCAATTCAATTCTACCACTACTTTTCTGAATCTTAACCCAGTTCTAACTTTGTTCTGTTTTTCACCCCCTGCCCCGATATCACTTTCTATTGATTGTGTATATCTCCCAATGGCATGCAAGTTTTTTATTTATGAAGTGCTTAATTTTGTTCAATATATTCCAGGCACCGCGAACACATCCTGTCACATAATGGGTCTTTAATATTTGATGAGTGAATGAATGAAACAGATTTTTTTTTTTTTTTAGTTAAACAATCATGTTTATTGCTTGAGCACATAGACAAATTTATGCAACCAGGGCAGAGGCTGTAGATGATTCATATTTCCAATTGGGAGGGAGGACTCGCTTAGTCTTATAGTACTGAGCCAAACGATGAATCCGGCTCTCTATCAGAATCAGACGGAATTTAGCATCCTTATCCTTTCTGTTCCTCTCAAGATGCTTTCAAACAGCCACTGCTTTCTTAATTAAATGGTAGAGATCTTCAGGGAGATCAGGAGCAAGTCCCTTAGACTTAAGAATTCTTAAGATTTTATTGCCTGTCACAAAATGTACTTGTACAACACCGTATGAATCTCTCAGGATCACACTGATTTGTGAAGGAGTCAGGCCCTTCTTGGACAGTTTGTAAATCTGCTCCTTCACGTCGTCAGATGTCAACTTTAGCCATGTGGGGACGCTGCGGCTATAGGGCAAAGCCGACTGGCACAGGCCCTTCCCGGGAGCATGCATGCGACCCATGATGGCAGTGGTCAGGCAGCGAAAGGAGAAACAGATTAATTCTTATACACATTCAAGTTTGAGAACCACTGATAGAGGATGCTGGGGCAATTGACAGTCATACGTGCAACTGTGAAGGTGCTGACATGGTGAGAAAAGAGGAAAGCCCAGGAAGATAAGCCGTGGCCTAGAGGAAAGGGAGGCTAGTGTGGCTGGTAGTGCAGTAGTTGGAAGAGAGAGAAGTACAAATCTTGTTTTCTAGACTTGTATAACTAAGGCATCGTCTAATTTCAGGGACAACAGAAGAAACACTGCACTCCAATTTTCTCACCATTAATATAATTAGAAATTTTAATATGCTAATGTCTGAAAGAGCAAGGAGAACTATGATTGAAATTAACTCATGCAAGAATAATTCACCAAAGTAAATAGTTGATTATATATCCTTTTTGTCTGTAGAGAGTACCTGAAAGAGGCTTGGATTCTTTTTTAAGATTGGGCAGATTAAGCCATAGCACACTTTTACTTGGGTCTGATAGTCTTGCTTCAGCTTTGGCTTAGCCTGGAACATTAGTTTCAAGGGGCAGAATTTTATATTTTATTTTTATTTTTTGAGACACAGTTTTGCTCTTGTCCCCCAGGCTGGAGTGCAATGGCGTGATCTCAGCTCACTGCAGCCTCTGCCTTCTGGGTTCAAGCGATTCTCCTGCCTTAGCCCTGACCACCCCCAGTAGCTGGGATTACAGACGTCCGCCACTACACCCAGCTAATTTTTGTATTTAGAGAAGAATTTGATCAAGCTCAGCCTTCCAACGAAAATGTTGGTTTGGCAGGGCCACTGCATACTTCTCTTCAGGTGTGCTATGCCTTTTGAGTTGAGTGGTGTCTCAGTTCCGCCTGGGAATAAGAGGCAGGAAGGCTGACTATATGGAGTGTTGTAAATCCCAGTTAAAAAATACTAAACACAGTGTAGTTAATAGGATTATTTATTGGGAAGGGGTGTGTATAGGTGTATGTGTGTGTGTATCTCCCTCTTCTGCCTAGTCTGAGGGTAACTTGAGTGAGTTAAACATTGAGAAAAGAGAGGAAGACTTTGTTTAGATGGTGTGTTTTTGTTTTCTTGGATAAGTGTAGGTATATATAGCTTTACAAATTTCTAGTGCTTTCCCTTAAATCTATTTTAGGATTCTCCTAGAAACTTTTCAGGTTGGTAAGGCCCTTGGGTGTCTTTTTGCTATGTACCATAACATTTTCTTCCATGTAGTTAACTGATTGAAAGAATTGATCTGGAAATGACTTTAAATATCCTTTATTCTGGAGCTGGCCGTGGTGGCTCAGGCCTGAATGCAAGCACTTTGGGAGGCCAAGGCAGGCGGATCACATGGTCAGGAGTTTGAGACAAGCCTGACCAACATGGTGAAACCCCGTCTTTACTAAAAATACAAAAATTAGCTGGGCATGGTGTCGCACACTTGTAATCCCAGCACACTTATAATCCGGCTGAGGCAGGAGAATCACTTGAACCCAGGAGGCAGAACTTGCAGTGAACCAAGATTGTGCCACTGCACTCCAGCCTGGGCAACAGAGCGAGACTCAGTCTTTTAAAAAAAAACAAAAACAAAAACTTTTATTCTGGTTTTCTTATAGTTTCCACAGATCCAAAAGGGTCAGGTTTATTTCCAGCAGCCAAATATTCTGCCATCTGGACTGAGATAGCTCCTAGGTTGAGGTTATTATAGAGATAGTAACCTGATTCTTTCTTCCTTTTCTCTTTTTTTTTTTTTTTTTTTTTTTGGTGACAGAGTCTCACTCTGTTGCCTAAGCTGGAGTGCAATGGCGCAATCTCAGCTCACTGCAACCTCAACCTCTTGGGTTCAAGCAATTCTCCTGCCTCAGCCTCCCGAGTAGCTGGGACTACAGGCGTGCGCCACCACACCCAACTAATTTTTGTATTTTTGGTAGAGACAGAGTTTCACCATGTTGGCCAGGATGGTCTCACTCTCTTGACCTTGCGATCTGCCCGCCTCAGCCTCCCAAAGTGCTGGGGTTACAGGGGTGAGGCACCACGCCTAGCTCTTTCTTTCTTTTCTTTTTCCCCTTTTCTCCTTTGCCTCCCTCTTTTCTTTCTCTGTATTCATTTTATCATTCCATATTTTTTTCTTATTTCTAGGCCATATAGGCCAGCCAGGAAAAGGTTAGTAAGATTAAGGTATGACATTGATCCCTATGACCTGAAGAATATTCTTTGACTTTAAGACATATCAACTATGCTCTTCTTTTCTTAGGATGCTCACAACTGTATTCCTGAGCTAGACAGTGAGACAGCCATGTTTTCTGTCTACGATGGACATGGAGGTAACTTTAACAGATCATATTGGTAACATTCTAGGATCCTAATTCCAGACATTCCAGGGTCTTGTTCATTTACTTTTCAGGGTCTGGCCCTCGATATCATTTCCTGCCTGGTGCTGTTTTTCTGTATTCTGTCATTCCTTTTTCCCAGTAGGTACTGTATTGGTTTATAATCTCACCAGGCCTTGTTTTAATCCAAAGAGCCTCTTTATCTTTTTTTATTTTAAAAAATTTTTGTACCCAGATGAGCTGATTCTTTATCTTTTTTTCCACTGGAGAACTAAGAATACAGGTGAGAAAAGACAAGATATATTAATATACCTGAGAGAACTGATGATGAAATCAATTTTTTGGGTTAGAACTTCCCCAAACAGTGTCCTTCAAATAGGGTTCAGGGGTGCTAAGATATGTATCTCCTCAAACCTTGGGGTTCACTCCAGTATGGCATATAAATATTGTATCACTTTCTATGTGTGGCGAGCAGTGCTCCAGGTGACTTTCCTTCCTTTCCTTCTAGGGGAGGAAGTTGCCTTGTACTGTGCCAAATATCTTCCTGATATCATCAAAGATCAGAAGGCCTACAAGGAAGGCAAGCTACAGAAGGTCTGTCTTCTCACACTGTCCATTCCTCCCTTGTGAAGGCTTTTCCCTTGTTCTCCAGCCCTTGGGCTTTTCTTTTCTTTTTGTCCCCTAGCTACCGATTATTTACTCTTGAAGAATTCTGTGCCTAAAACGAGCTTATTAGCTGCGTTTTAGACTTGTCTTATTATTCCCAGGCCTCTGAACTGTTTTTATCTGTGAGTGTCTCTTAGTGTGGTGGCTCACACTCTAATTTGTTTTCCATCCTTGTGCTCAGGTTTGTATATAGGCAATTCATTTTGTACCAGTCTTAGATTATTTTGCTTATATTCAGGCTTTAGAGGATGCCTTCTTGGCTATTGATGCCAAACTGACCACTGAGGAAGTCATTAAAGAGCTGGCACAGATTGCAGGGCGACCCACTGAGGATGAAGATGAAAAAGAAAAAGTAGCTGATGAAGATGATGGTGAGTGTGGCATCCGTTGTTTGAGAGGATATCAGTATTTTAATAAATATTCTTTAATACTACTTATTTATCAATTCTAAGATAGGATGGCCTTCTAGGGACCTGGGGAGTCCTTATGTTAAATAAACCATTAGTGTTCTCCTGCATTGTATGTGGTTATGAAAAGGAGGGAGAGAATTATCTTTGTTGAGTGGTATCTTAGCTGTAAGCATTTTATATACGTTATCTTTGGGGTCTTCCTGGTTCCTGCTGGTATTTCTCTGCTTTTTTTTTTTTTTTCCTTAAAGACTGGAACAGATATTAGCCCCAGTAGCCAGTCATTAAGCCTAACTCCTAATTCTATAATAGCATTTCGGGCATCCTGGATCCTCAGCCAGAATAGGGCTTTCACAACTTAACAATAACAAATGAGATGTGAGGGGAAATATAGTAACTAGTGTTGCTTTGATTAAGAAGAGGATGAAACTTAAAAACCAAAAGAAGTCTGTGGAGGAGGAGGAGCTAGGGGATATTCTTCTGAGACTTGATAAGCAAGAGGAACCTTAGGAGTGGGAGGTTGTGGGGAAGTTAGAACTCAGGCTGTCAAGGTAGTGAGAGGGACTGATCCCATGAGGCGTCTGGCATGGGGGCTCTGATTTAGCCTCTTCCCTGCAGTGGACAATGAGGAGGCTGCACTGCTGCATGAAGAGGCTACCATGACTATTGAAGAGCTGCTGACACGCTACGGGCAGAACTGTCACAAGGGTCCTCCCCACAGCAAATCTGGAGCTGGGACAGGCGAGGAACCAGGGTCCCAGGGCCTCAATGGGGAGGCAGGACCTGAGGACTCAACTAGGGAAAATCCACAGGAAAATGGCCCCACAGTCAAGGTCTACACAGGCTTTTCCTCCAACTTGGAACGTGGGACTGAGGCAGGCCAAGTTGGTGAGCCTGGCATTCCCACTGGTGAGGCTGGGCCTTCCTGCTCTTCAGCCTCTGACAAGCTGCCTCGAGTTGCTAAGTCCAAGTTCTTTGAGGACAGTGAGGATGAGTCAGATGAGGCGGAGGAGGAAGAGGAAGACAGTGAGGTAAGGGCCTGTGAGGGCAGGCAGATGCTGAAGTAGCAGAGAGGTCCTGTTTGGTTGCCATCTGTAGTTTTCAACTGTCCCCCAAGACCCACTATATTCAAAGCTTTAGTCTTTAATTCATTGAGCTCCATCATTACAGGTACCATTTGCCTTCTTACCTCTTCCTTTGTTGATACTATAACAAACAGATCTAGTTCTGGCTTTTGTCTGTCTCCTAGAGAGAGAACAAGAAGATAGTTGTTATCTTGGCTAGTTTTCTTCTCTGGACAATTTATTTTCTGGCCACCGTGCCTGAAAGATACTTTTGGCAGGCAGCCCTTGCCTTGTCCTGGGCTTGTTGCTGCTAAGCTCAGTTCAGGATGTCAGTTATACTCATGCTAGCCCTTTCCATCCCCCCAGTTTTCATGACCATATGCTTGTATCTTTTGGTGTTTTGAGTACCTTTGTTCAGTCAGGGCCTCTTGATTCTGAGTACGTGCTGCGGGGGAGGGAGAGGATCATCCCAGTCTCAGCAGTCTGGGATCCTCCCTCTGGCAGGAATGCAGTGAGGAAGAGGATGGCTACAGCAGTGAGGAGGCAGAGAATGAGGAAGATGAGGATGACACTGAGGAGGCTGAAGAGGATGATGATGAAGAAGAAGAGATGATGGTACCAGGGATGGAAGGCAAAGAGGAGGTGTGTGGGGAAAGGGGAGCAGTGAGTCTTAAAAAGCCACAAGGCTGGTGTGAAACCCCTGATTTTTATTTTGAGACAGGGGATCCCCCGATACTTTGGGTTGGAAGTCATAGTCATGGGGATTTATTCTGCAAGGGAAACAAGGTGGTAAGCCTTTGGGGTCAGATTATCTAAAAACAAGGGAGAGGGAATGTGCTGCTGTCTCTAAAAAGATGAAATCTGCCCAGTGCGGTGGCTCACGCCTGTAATCCCAGCACTTTGGAGGCCGAGATGGGTGGATCACCTGAGGTCAGGAGTTCAAGACCAGCCTGGCCAACATGGCAAAAGCCCATCTCTAATAAAAAATACAAAAGTTAGCCACGCGTGGTGGCAGGCGCCTGTAATCCCAGCTACTCGGGAGGCTGAGGCAGAAGAATCACTTGAACCCGGGAGATGGAAGTTTCAGTGAGCTGAGATCGCACCACTGCACTCTGGCCTGGGTGATAAGAGCAAAACTCTGTCTAAAAAAAAAAGATGAAATATCTCCTTCTCCTGTTTGTTAAAGCCCTCTTGGGGGTCCCAGTGAAAGCAAGCATAGGTGAATGGTCAGGAGCACATCAGTGAGGAACTCATGTTCAGAAGCTCCGATGATGCTCCCTTTCTTCCTCTTAAGCCTGGCTCTGACAGTGGTACGACAGCTGTGGTGGCCCTGATACGAGGGAAGCAGTTGATTGTAGCCAACGCAGGAGACTCTCGCTGTGTGGTATCTGAGGCTGGCAAAGCTTTAGACATGTCTTATGATCACAAACCAGAGGATGAAGTAGAACTAGCACGCATCAAGAATGCTGGTGGCAAGGTCACCATGGATGGGCGAGTCAACGGGGGCCTCAACCTCTCCAGAGCCATCGGTAAGGGCCAAGAAACTCTCTGTCCCAGACTACCTAGTAGCAAACTTTAATCTTCCTAGCACTTGTGCCTTTCAAAGCACTTTAATATATACCTCTGTTCTTATGTTCCTATGAAATAGCTAAGATGGGTATAGGTATCATCAAACCTATCTTAGTTAATGGTTGATTGATGAAAAAGACTGGTGAATGACTTTCTTAAGGTTCAGCAATCTGGTGGCAGGGCTGAAACTAGAAAAACTAAGACTCAGTTTTCCATTCCACTAGACTATGGAAACTTTGTAAAGAAGAGAAGTGAATGGCAAGGTTTGACCTGCCACAAACACAAGTCTGTGGGAAGTATCCAAACTGTTCATCAACCAACCATTCCTTTACTCCAGGGGACCACTTCTATAAGAGAAACAAGAACCTGCCACCCGAGGAACAGATGATTTCAGCCCTTCCTGACATCAAGATGCTGACTCTCACTGACGACCACGAGTTCATGGTCATTGCCTGTGATGGCATCTGGTGAGCACTGGCAGATGCCCTAAATTCCCCTTTCTGCAGCATTTCTTCTCTTATAGGGCTCAGGCCATCTCTAGGATTAAAGCCTAGGCAGACCTAGACCTCTTGGTGAGTCAAGAGCACCCAGACTAAGGCAGAGCTGAGAGTTTCTGTAGGTATTTACACTGGCCTGGGCCACCACCTCTATCCATACTCCTCTACTCTGCCTTGGTGAGATTAGAAGATTCTGACTGTTGTTCTCAACCCCAGGAATGTGATGAGCAGCCAGGAAGTTGTAGACTTCATTCAATCAAAGATCAGCCAGCGTGATGAAAATGGGGAGCTTCGGTTATTGTCATCTATTGTGGAAGAGGTGAGTATCAGGGTGGAGAAGAGAGGGTATCTAGTTTACTCTTTTCATGTGAGCTAAGTTGGCAATCTGGAAGTGTACCATTAATTGCTGACAGACGCTGAATGCTGACTCCAAAGTTCCACCTTCTCTCATTTCCCTGACTTAGCCTTATGGACTAGCAAGTGGGCTGTTTTATGATACCTCTTGCCCATTCCTCTCCTTCTACCACCCTGACTCAGCAGGCCAGCCCTCTTGTGGGACTCTAGGTTCCCAGAAAGGTGTTCAAACCCTGTGGCTGAGCTATCCCCATCCCTTTTGTAGCTGCTGGATCAGTGCCTGGCACCAGACACTTCTGGGGATGGTACAGGGTGTGACAACATGACCTGCATCATCATTTGCTTCAAGCCCCGAAACACAGCAGAGCTCCAGCCAGAGAGTGGCAAGCGGAAACTAGAAGAGGTGCTTTCTACTGAGGGGGCTGAAGAAAATGGCAACAGTGACAAGAAGAAGAAGGCCAAGCGGGACTAGCAGTCATCCAGACCCCTGCCCACCAAGACTGTTTTCTGAGCCCTCCGGACCTGAGACTGAGTTTTGTCTTTTTCCTTTAGCCTTAGCAGTGGGTATGAGGTGTGCAGGGGGAGCTGGGTGGCTTCACTCCACCCATTCCAAAGAGGGCTCTCCCTCCACACGGCAGCCGGGAGACTCTGCTATCCTCCCCAGCCTCCTCTTTGCTCCTCGGGCTCATCACCGGTTCTGTGCCTGTGCTCTGTTGTGTTGGAGGGAAGGACTGGCGGTTCTGGTTTTTACTCTGTGAACACTTTATTTAAGGACATTCTTTTTTATTGGCGGCTCCATGGCCCTCGGCCGCTTGCACCCGCTCTCTGTTGTACACTTTCAGTCAACACTTTTTCAGACTAAAGGCCAAAACCTAATCGTGCGCATCGTGTCCTTTTTTTTTCTGCTGCCGCAGCCCTAGATTTGGCCCCATCCGTAGCATCTGGAGAGTCCTCGTGTGCGTGTGTGCGTGTGCCCGTGTGTGTCCCGCGCGTGTGTAGGCCAGCCCCAGGCGAGCTGCTGGGGAGCCGACCTGGCGGGCTTCAAGACTGCTCTTCGCTCCCTGGAGCCAGAAATGATCTAGTTCCCCTAGGAAGGGGTCGGGACCGGTCTGCCGGGCCTGAAGCCTGGAGTTGGGCCGGGCGCCTCCGGCCGGCTCCAGTGACTGCTGATTGGCTCGCTCGCCGCGTCGTCACAATCACTTCCCGGTCACGCCATGGACGTTCCCGCCGCGGCCGCTTCTCAAGGACTACGCGTCCCGTGCGGCTCTGCGGCGGCGGAAGCGGAAGCGAGTACGGAGGTACCAGCTGGTCTCCGTAGGGGGGTAGGGGGCTCCATGAATGGAAGCGGCGGCGGCGGCGGGAGCGGCCTGAGCTGGGCGCCGGGGCCAGGGCCGAGGGCTGCCCGGGGCCCGCGCCGCTGCATGGGGGCGGCCCGCGGGCCCTCAGAGGAAGGGCGGACAGGCGGGCCGAGATAGGAGGGGCGGGGTCGGGCGGCCGCAGGCCGGAGGCGCGTCGGGCTGGAGCCGGTCACGATGCCCCGAAGGAAGCAAAGCCACCCGCAGCCTGTGAAATGCGAGGGGGTCAAAGGTCAGGGGTCAGGGGCCTTGAGGGGAGAGGAGCGGGGGTGGGGGTCAGTGGAGTGGGCTCAGGTCATGGTGGAGGGCGACTCTTGAGGGATGAGGTGGGCGATCCAGATTCCTAGCTTCCCACCGAGGCAAGGGAATCAGAGTGGGTCAGTGAGTATGGGAAGTGTGGTCCACGAGGGCTGGCTCCTGAGGGAGAATCCACAAGCCCCCTCCCCTCTTCAGTGGATACTGAAGACTCCCTCGACGAAGGACCTGGGGCCCTGGTATTGGAGAGTGATTTGCTACTAGGCCAGGATCTGGAGTTTGAGGAGGAAGAGGAAGAGGAGGAAGGCGACGGCAACAGTGACCAGCTCATGGGCTTCGAGAGAGACTCGGAAGGTGGGTTTTCGGGACTTGGTTGAGGATTTGTGACCGCTGGAGACCCCAGCCCTTCAGGAGGCGGGTTAGATGAACAGAACACCATTTCCTGCCGCAACTGAGGGCTGGTTTAGTTTACATTTGAGCTCGGTGACTTCATTTGTTTAATGGTCCAATCACTTCCATCACTTTGTTGAAGTGAAGTTCTGAGGCCTGGTCAAAGGTGATATGAATTGGAGGGTGGGTGAATCACATGGAGCAACTGATTAAAAGTAAATGTCCTGTCCCTCTCTCAGGCCCATTCTTTATGTGTATTTACTTTTAAGAGGTTCAGGGAAGCAAACTCTCTATAAATCATTCAACCCAGTACTTAGCTAATGTAACTCCCTTTCACCTGCAGTGTAAGCTCCTTTTGTATTGAGGTTTAAGTTTCTGTCTTTATCCTTCCATGTCCCTCTTCCCTGTGATCTTAGCATCACCCTACGCTAATTTGCTGCACTACCTATCCACTTAGCAAGATGGTTTTGAAAATCATTGAGGGGATCCATGTAAATATGAATCTATTCTTCAGCCAGACAAGTGGTATTACATGCATTACTTTGACTGTCTCCACTTCCCTCCAAATTTTGCCTCAGAGATAGGTTTTATTTTACAGCAGCTCCTTACTAAAAGGGGCCTTAGCAATAGAGTTTAGAAAAAGTCTCAGGGCTCTCTGCCTTTTGTATTTTTACTTTCTTAAGAATTAATTACATTATTGATTCATTTCAGTCTGTGGTCCACTGTGAGCCCTTGATCCTTGCCCATTCAGTGAAACTAGATACAGATCAATTATTCTATCACTAGATTAGTCCAGTCTAAGAGGTAGAAAATTCATGTTGAATTTTCTGGAATTATTGCAGGGGAGACCTTGATTTCTAGGAGGGAACTAAAGGGATCATCAAAGCTAAGGGTGGAGCCAAGCAAGTGGTGAGACCATAAGTGAAAAAGGGAGTGTATGGAGCCTGATCCTACCCCATGCTGATGTCTCTTCTCATGTCTATTTCACCAGGAGACTCTCTGGGGGCCAGGCCTGGGCTTCCCTATGGGCTGAGCGACGATGAGTCTGGGGGCGGCCGGGCACTAAGTGCCGAGAGTGAAGTTGAGGAGCCGGCCAGGGGTCCAGGGGAGGCCAGGGGTGAGAGGCCAGGCCCAGCCTGCCAGCTGTGTGGGGGGCCGACAGGTGAGGGGCCGTGTTGTGGGGCAGGAGGGCCGGGTGGGGGGCCCCTGCTGCCCCCACGGCTACTGTACTCATGCCGCCTCTGCACCTTCGTGTCCCACTACTCGAGCCACCTGAAGCGGCACATGCAGACACACAGCGGGGAGAAGCCGTTCCGCTGTGGCCGCTGCCCCTACGCCTCAGCCCAGCTCGTCAACCTGACACGACATACCCGCACCCATACTGGCGAGAAGCCCTACCGCTGTCCCCACTGCCCCTTTGCCTGCAGCAGCCTGGGCAACCTGAGGCGGCATCAGCGTACCCACGCAGGGCCCCCCACTCCTCCCTGCCCGACCTGTGGCTTCCGCTGCTGTGCTCCACGACCAGCCCGGCCTCCCAGTCCCACAGAGCAGGAGGGGGCGGTGCCACGGCGACCTGAAGGTAAGAGAGGCCAGGGACCAAAGATCTTGGGACATGGGTGGCTGGTCCTAGGAATGCTTGGATTGGATTCATAGCCCAGGTCTTTGTCCCCACAGATGCTCTGCTCCTTCCAGATTTGAGCCTCCATGTGCCACCAGGTGGTGCCAGTTTCCTGCCAGACTGTGGGCAGCTGCGGGGTGAAGGGGAGGGCCTCTGCGGGACTGGATCAGAACCACTGCCAGAGCTGCTGTTTCCTTGGACCTGCCGGGGCTGTGGACAAGAGCTGGAGGAGGGTGAGGGTAGTCGGCTGGGAGCTGCCATGTGTGGGCGCTGCATGCGAGGAGAGGCTGGAGGGGGTGCCAGTGGGGGGCCCCAGGGCCCCAGTGACAAAGGCTTTGCCTGTAGCCTCTGCCCCTTTGCCACTCACTATCCCAACCACCTGGCCCGGCACATGAAGACACACAGTGGTGAGAAGCCCTTCCGCTGCGCCCGCTGTCCTTATGCCTCTGCTCATCTGGATAACCTGAAACGGCACCAGCGCGTCCATACAGGAGAGAAGCCCTACAAGTGCCCCCTCTGCCCCTATGCCTGTGGCAATCTGGCCAACCTCAAGCGTCACGGTCGCATCCACTCTGGTGACAAACCTTTTCGGTGTAGCCTTTGCAACTACAGCTGCAACCAGAGCATGAACCTCAAACGTCACATGCTGCGGCACACAGGCGAGAAGCCCTTCCGCTGTGCCACCTGCGCTTATACCACAGGCCACTGGGACAACTACAAGCGCCACCAGAAGGTGCATGGCCACGGTGGGGCAGGAGGGCCTGGTCTCTCTGCCTCTGAGGGCTGGGCCCCACCTCATAGCCCACCCTCTGTTTTGAGCTCTCGGGGCCCACCAGCTCTGGGCACTGCTGGCAGCCGGGCTGTCCATACAGACTCACCCTGAACTAGGTCCTTCTTCCCCATGTTTTATACAGACGGACTAGAAGCCACCTTCTTCCTCCCCCGCTGGCCAGGGGCTCCATACAGACTAACGTAGGCACTATAAGGACCAGCCCAACCCCGTGGGCTGGGGGCCATATGGACCAGGGGGCCTTGCCTTGACTGATGCACTTCATGAGCTCAGTGAGAAGGGCCCTGTATTCACCTCCACTGCTCCCAGGGGCTGTGGACAACCTGGCTGGAGGACTGCTCAGCCTCCCACCTGTTTATTTAACTTATTTCAGTGCTTTATAATAAAGGAAACACTAACAAAGCCATGTCTATGCTGAATTGGCAATGGCAGGCAGTTTAACCTTACCCTTAGCATAGTAGTCCATGCTATGATGGGGGAAGCAGGGGCAGTGAGGGAACCAGAGGTAGGCAGCAATCAGGCTGAGTTTAATGATGGGGAACTGGGCCACACCAAACACAGACCTCTGCCCATCCCCTTGGCCTTTCGCCCATGGCCCCAAGAAGCCAGAAGTGGCCCAGGAGAGCTGTGGTTCCTCCCCAAGGCAGGTAGCCATGGTCCCTTGGACTTTGTGCAAAATACTAAATGCTAATTTGGCATTGAGGGCCAGCTCTGAAAAGAGAAGGGGCGATCCTTTGTGCAGCCAGCCCAGGGGACAAGGAAAGGTAGGTTATGAGGCCCCTGGCCAAGAGAAAAGTGGAAGGTAGGAAGGCGGGGAAGGAAAAGACCCTCCTCCCCTGCGAGCTTGGGGGACACAGGCACAGGGCAAGTTTCCTCTGGGGTAGAGGGCAGACATCCAAGCAGTGGAGATTACAGATCCTCATCTCCAATGCCCTCGAAGGCAAAATTGCCGTGGACATCACTGGCACTGGCATCTGTGCTGGGACTGCCAATTCCCCGCAAGCTCACGGCACTCAGCTTACTCTGTAACAAAGGCAGGGTGGAGTCAGAGAGCTTGGGTGTGCAAGATCCCCCAACACCAACCTCACCAACCCTAGAACTCACTGAGAGTTTGACCATAGACTCCCGGGTAGCATCAGGTGACTCCTGGGGAAGAAGAGGCAGAGGTGTCAGAAACTCACTAGAGAGATGAGGCAGGGCTGAGAGCCAGGGTTCTGACCAAGAGGTAATACTTACAAGCAGTGGTGGGGACTTCACTGCTTGCTGGCTGTCTGAACGTCTCAGAGTGCCCCCTACCCGCCGGCGCAGCATCTGGGGACAGATACAAGGTGCTGGTGAGGACAGGATCACTTCCCCTCTCAAGAGAAGCCTCACACCTAGGACAAAAGGCAGGGGGAGCACACCCACTTGCTGCTCAGTCCACACTTGCTGCCTACCTTCCTGATACTGCCACCAGATTTCTTCACCATCAGCTCATCCACCATGGACTGCAAGCAGATGCTCATCATGATAGCCTGAGAGCAAGAAGAGTGCCCAGCTTGACAAGAGTGGTCATTCTGAGCCCAGCACCACTAAGGGCTCCCACATTGAGTACTGGAAAGCCTACACTTTTATCTAGGGGGCTCCAGAGGAGGCCTGAGGGTAGGTTCACACCTGGGGGCTAGTGATGGTGACCCACTGTAGCCGGTCCTTGCTCATGAGGTATTCAAAAGCCAGTTCCAGACGCACCTCACCCCGGCCCCGGCCTGGGCTACTTGTGCCTCCACTGGGCAATGGCACCTGAGAGAGGAAGGGGAATTAGGCTGAGTTCACTCTGACCAACCTGCCTGCCTCTCTAATCCACTGCAGCCCATGCCTAAGCTCAAGGCTTGCCGGGCCCCCATCCTAGGCCTCCCCTTCCTACCCCAACTCACAGAGGAGGTGACCCGCCAGCATCGCATGCGGGTGACCCGGAAGGAGCCTTCTCGGAGTTGCTGGCCAGGCAGGCGGAGCTGGAGGCTGAGCTCACTGTTGCCTGCGCTCACCACCACGGGACAGTCCTTCTCTGGGAAGTCAGCCACACAGGCATCAAAGCGCAGGTAGCCATAGTGCCGTAGCGTCTGTGCCAGTCTCAGGAACTGAAAAATGGTCATCACGTGGGGTAGATTAGGAGGGGAAATGGGGCAGCTCAGACAAAGCAACCCTTTGGAGGGAGACAGAGAGGCAGGGCTTACCTCCTTCTTGGAGACTTTCTCTTGCAGAGATTTGAGTTGCCGGTGCTGTTCCTTCGTGACCAAGATCCACCCACGCTCAATATCTGATACCGTCTATAGGAGAGACAAGGGGCAGGCAGTAGGAGGTCCCAGTCAGCAATCCAAGGAAAGTGTCTACAGTTACCTCTGTCCAGCCTGACCCCTAGCCCCACACTTGAGTGACCTCTTTGCAGTAAGTCCTGGATCTTATCAACTTAATAAAAGTAGGGAGAGTAGATATTGTGCCAGCAGCATTGATAGTATTCTAGGAACTTCCCCATGAACTGGGAACAAAGACATGACAGGAGTTTTCTTGGGAGAGTGAGTCACCAGAGTTATATTCTTAAGGGGAAGCGTTCTGAGGCAGCTCCAAGCTCACCTGAGCATAAAGCAGGTTCAGGCCAACCCGGTTCTCCATGACATCGTCGTCATAGGCAGAGTCCCAATAACTGTGAGACCAAGGGGTGGAAAGGGGTAATGGGGCTAAGCTGGGGTAAGGCAAGAGGTAGAATGGAAAATGGGCAAAACAGGAGCAATCTGGAACTATCAGGGGCTAATGGTATACTGGAAGGAAGCTTGGGAGGCCTGGCAGAAACACCCAGCACTATACCCCCTTGTCCAGATTATTCTGTCTCAATATGTGGCCCAATAATCCACTCTAGCATGGCACCCCCCACCCCACCCCTTCCAGGCCCAGCCCTGACCTCTTCCTGAGCACAATCTTATACTCTTGACTCCGAAGACTGGTAACAGACACATAAGGCAGCTCAAACTCTTGCAACTTCCGTACAACTATGGGTTTTTAAAAAAAAAAAAAAAGAAAAAAGGAAAATGTAATGAGATTTAAAGGAAGGGAAGTCAAGAAAGTAGTGCCCTGAGGCAATGCTCATGGAGGGGAGGTGGGAGTCAGAGGGGCTGCAAACTCACTACTGGAAGTACAATGAAGCAGTCAAGCCCAGAGAAACTCACAAGAAAAGGCTCCATCCTCTTTTTCTCGAACTAAGAATAGACTAAAGTATCCAATCAAGTCATCTGGAAGATCCAGCTTTGCAGCTACAGCCTGGGGACAGGAATAGAAGTACAGTTCATCATACTGGCTGGTTCCAATCATTCTCCAAGCCCAGGACCTTGGGGTGTAGGGGGAGAAGGGACAGTGCTGAACAAGTGCCTCACCTCCAGGACGTCCTCAGTTTGATCTGAAGTTAGCACGTTGACCAGAACTTTCTGCCCGTTGCTGAGCAGCACTTCCAAGGACACCTCCTCTGTGGGGACCTGCTGTGTCTCCTGTGTGAGCATACATGGGGACTGGAGGCACTGCCTTGTCCCTTGCCCTGACCTATGTCCAACTCTATTTCTAGGTCTCTTTTGTGTCTTTATTCTCAGCTGCTTAAATACAGGCTGGGATTTCTTTGATTTCATGGGAATTAGGAGAAGTTCCATTTCATTAAAAAAGATGACTTCTCTGTTATACTAAAATGACATGGCCCGGCCAGGCATGGTGGCTCACACCTGTAAT
This sequence comes from Cacajao melanocephalus, assembly GCA_963573385.1. Classification (NCBI taxonomy): domain Eukaryota; kingdom Metazoa; phylum Chordata; class Mammalia; order Primates; family Pitheciidae; genus Cacajao; species Cacajao melanocephalus. The sequence continues at coordinate 15,204 of CAUYLG010011087.1, read as the reverse complement.
CCCAGCACTTTGGGAGGCCGAGACAGGAGTTTGAGACCATCCTGGCCAACATGGCAAAATCTCATCTCCACTAAAAATACAAAAATTAGCCAGGCATGGTGGCAGGCATCTGTAATCCCAACTACTTGGGAGGCTGAGGCAGGAGAACTGCTTGAACCCAGGAGGCGGAGGTTGTAGTGAGCTGAGATTGCACCACTGCCCTCCACCCTGGGCAACAGAGTGAGACTCTGTCGCAAAAAAATAAAAAGATCCTTTCCTTAAATCCTGGTCCCACCCAAAGCCCTACCTGTTGTGCCCGACGCAGGAAACTGTTGAACGTCTCACTGCTCCCAAGCAATGGGTCTTGCCGAACTATGGGGACAAGGAAACAATATTACAGGAACTTAGGACTCACTCTTGGCTCTCCAGTCCTCCACTCAGTAGGTTCTCCCGATCCCATTTCCTGGGCTGATGGTGGCCTGCCACATCCCCCAGCTGGCCTCACCTCACTCACTGTTTGCATAAATTCTTCACCTGCCCCACCCTTGGCTGCCATCTAGGTGAGTCCAGTCTATAGAACTAGGGAAATAACAATGTTGTTAATCTAAAGCACATCAGATACAAATTAAGTTCTCTCCACTGATCTTAATTTAAGACTAGTGTTATACTAGTATTTCTCATAGATGTTAGTGCCCAAATTGTTTTGCTAGTACATAGAGTTACACATCCTTGCAGACTATTTACTTTGCCAATTACATAACAGATTAAACAAGAGGCTTCCCAGATCTAGAAATTAAATCAGGCCCTTCTACAGAACCAGCTATTTTCAAGTCTCTCCCCATAGTCCTCAGTATAGTCAACCTAAAGTTTCCTGCAACCACTCACCAGCTTGCATGTACTTCTCTAACTGCTCTCTCCTCTGTTCTACCTCAGCAGGAGTCAGAGAGAAAAGCTTCTTTGGGGGGAATGCAGGAAGCACATTGGCCCCATACTCCTTCCGAAGCTATTTAGAGAAAGAGATACAACATAAACACAGAAAATGAAAGGAGGCAATATACGCTCATAATGTTCTCTTGAGCACCCCTCCCTTCCCTCAGTCCCTGCTCCCCTGTCTATCCTGGTCATCTGAGAAACAATTCCTTTGGCAGTGGTAGCATCTTAAGGGAGCTGTCCTCGATATAAGTTGTTCTCTGTCTTATTATGTACAAGTCAGCCCCTTTACAGTATGGGGAGGATTTGTACTGGGCCAGGACCCATAGGGATCCCCTTGACCACCTAGCAAGACTGTTCACTGAACCCTCACAGGAAGCAAAGGGCTTGATAACATGCACAGTTAATAGCTAAGTCTGTTCACAAAGTATCTTAGAACTTAAAGGGACTTTGCAGATCAAAGAATTCATCTTTCAGTTGTAGAAACTTAGGACCAAAGTAATGGCCAGGCGCAGTGGCTCACGCCTGTAATCCCAGCACTTTGGGAGGCCAAGGAGTTCGAGACCAGCCTGGCCAACATGGTGAAACCCCGTTTCTACTAAAAATACAAAAATTAGCTGGGTGTGGTGGCAGGCACATGTAATCCCAGCTACTCAGGAGGCTGAGGCAGGAGAATCACTTGAACCCGGGAGGCAGAGGTTGGAGTGAGCTGAGATCATGCCGCTGCACTCCAGCCTGGGCGACAAGAGCAAAACTCCATCTCAAAAAATAAAAGAAAAAAAAGAAAAAAGAAAAAGAACTCAGGTAACTTGCTCAAGGTTGTACAACTAATCAGTAGAAATCTACTGAGTTCAATAGACTTTACGATCTGATAAGGGAGGACAGATACTGCATCACAGATACATAACGATAACTGTAACAGCTAAAGCATGGAAACGAGCCAAAGAACACAAAAGGAAATTGGTGAATCGTTTGTATAAGCAGGGAAAGGAATTTCAAGTTGCAGCTCAGATGACAGAAGGAATGTGCTTTGACAGCCTGGGTGGAGGTAGTAGGGGGGAGGGGATGGTTCGTCCATGCAAGGGTAAAGGCTACTAGAGCAGGAAGACTGGACAGAGAGCCAGGATATGAGTACAGGAACGAGCAGTTGTTGCGCAGACGTTAAGCTTTTTAGGGAGTTCCCCGGAAATGTCAGACAAGACAAACCAGGACCTTTCCCTGTGGCAATGATTAAAGGAGAACTACAGCCTACGGGAACAAGAGCGCGTAAAGGGAGACACAGATGCCCATGTGTAGGGAAAGGCTTGAAGCTGTTTCAATGCACGGGTGCTAGTCCCACCTGCTCGTGCAGCCCCAGGAGCTGGCTGTAGCGCACCCGACAGTGCAGGACTCCATTCACGTGTATGTTATAAGCCTGAGGACACAAAAGTAGTCAAGCATTTTAGGGCTGCGGTCTGCGCAACCCCCTTGAGAACCTTGGCAGAAAGTTGCCTGGCAACTCCGCTGGAGTAACGTGCTAATCTCCCGAGGGTTAGTTCGCTTGTTTTCCCCAGGGCCACGTCCCAAAGCTGAAGAGCCAGTCGCGGGGGAAATTCGGACGCTTGTGTTGCAGTCTCCCTGCCCAAGAAGCCAATGACGTCCACCAGAGCAGCCGCGGCCTAGCTGGGGGAGGCGACCTGGCAGAACAAAGGGCCTACAGGAGCTCGGGCGACCACTGTACGAATCAGACACACGAGATGAGCTCCTAGAAAGGCCGTCGGGAGTAGGCAGCCCAGGACCAGGCCCGAAGGGTGGCGGTCAGGCCTCGGAGGTCGCTCCGAGAGGGCTCGGGCCCGTTATCCCCGCCCCTGCCCGGCCCGGCTTCGGCCGCTCCTCACCACATAGGCGGAGCCGCCGCTGTCCCCGCTGCGGGACTCGGTTTCGGGGATGGAAAAGTGCATGTTCCCTACGGCAGGGCTCTGCCGGGCTCCGGACTGTGAGGGCCGCAGCGGCTCTGCACGCTCCCCTCCGCTGCTCAGCGAGTCTCCGCAGCCTCACTCGCCATTTTGGGAGCCCTACGATCCGAAGTGGGGAGGCGGTGGGACGTCGGCTCCGCGACGCAGCCGCTCGTACATGCTGGGAACTGTAGTCTAAAGGGCAAGAGCCGCCTTTTGGGACTGGTAGCCCAAAGTGCACTTGGCCCTCGTTGCGACCCGTAGTGCGGGGCGGGGGCGGGGCGGGGGCGGGGCGGGGGACCGTCGGAAATTGTAGTTGGATTTGGAGCTGCACGCTTTGCTTCGGTGGCTCAGCCTCCCGCCCAGGTGGCGCTGTGGACCCAGCGGCCGCGGAGCCAGGCAGCGGGGCGGCTTCGTGACCGCGGAGGGCGGAGCCTAGGACTGAGGGCGATGGCTGCCGTGGCCGTGGCTGTTCGCGAGGGTGAGTGAAGGGCCGGGCCTGCCTACCGGTACGGGGTCGACGAGCTTCGGACAGCTAGTGCCGGGCCCTGAGCGCTTTTGGGCCCCGCCGCTCGGTTCCAGCGCCACGCTGGGCTCCCGTCTACACAGTCTCGAGCGCAGTCCCGCGCCGCTGCACCGGCTGGTTCCTGTGAGGAGGGTCGGTGACCCCTCCTTTCCTTTGATCCGCCGCGCAGTGCGTCCCCACGCGGATCCCTGGCTCGCCTTGCGCTTGGCTGCGGAGCGGTGGTCATGCCAACCCAGCAGCCGGCTGCGCCGAGTACGAGTGCCCCCAAACCCTCCCGGAGTCTCTCTGGCTCACTTTGTGCCCTGTTTTCTGATGCAGACTCGGGATCCGGGATGAAGGCGGAGCTTCCCCCTGGGCCTGGGGTAAGTGAGGCTTGCCTCCCAAGCCGCCTGCCAAGCGCTACGCAGGAGGCTATGCCAGCTTTATTCCGCCCCAGCTCCCATCCCATTTCAGTTTATTTCTCAGTAAGCCAGGCGATTTTACAAAGTTCTTGCAACCCTAGCGATATGTGATTCTGTCCCTGGAGGAGAAACTTCAGTCTCTGGATGTAAACTTGTAACAGGTAGCTTGTAGAAGTTAGGGAGAACTAGGGATTTTAAACCATGTGGAAATCTTGTAAGCATCCAATAGTGTTTGTTCCCCTTTGGAATCGTTGGGGAAGAGCAGTATCCTATGTCTGTGTCTCAGGTGGTGGTGAGAGAAATGACCAAAGAAGAGAAGCTGCAGCTTCGGAAGGAAAAGAAACAGCAGAAGAAGAAACGGAAGGAGGAAAAGGTGGCAGAACCAGAAACTGGCTCTGCTGTATCTGCAGCCCAATGTCAAGGTGCAGGGTTTTTTTTTAAAGGGCTGGGGTGTGGAGCTAGTAGAGGGATGTGGTGGGAGAGAGAAGGGAGAGACAGGACAAAGTTGGTTTGAGCTAGTGTGTTAAGCAAAGAGGTTTAGATAAACAAGGAGAGAAGCTAGTTTTAGTTGGGGCACGGATATTGCCTGCAGACAGCTTGGGAACCTTTTTTTTCTTTTTAAATGCTATTAGTAGGCCCAACCAGAAAACTGCTAGAATCAGGCATTCAGTTGGGTACGCCTGGGGAGAAAGTTCCAGCTGGTCGGAGTAAGGCTGAACTTCGGGCTGAGCGTCGAGCCAAGCAGGAGGCTGAGCGGGCTCTGAAACAGGCAAGAAAAGGAGAACAAGGAGGGCCACCTGCTAAGGCCTGCCCCACCACCTCCAGCACAACTGGAGAAACCCCCTCAGGTATTTTCCCTCCATTTTAAGACCTCTCTTACTCCTCATTCTAACACCAGCTCAGGCTGCCCTGTAATAAAACAGCTCTCCTCTCTCATTCTCACCTTGGGACCCAGAGTTCTGAATTCTTCCCACAACCCCGTCATCCTATCCCTATTTCCTTATCTATCCTATTCTCCCGTTTCCCCTACCTCATCCTGTTTTTCTTGATGCCCCTTATACCCTAAGAGCAAATTACCCATTTCAAGACCTACAGTATCCTGAAAACAGGATCATTATCTTTTAGGAGTGAAGCATCTCCCCGAGTACCCTCAGGTTGATGACCTACTTCTGAGAAGGCTTGTTAAAAAACCAGAGCGTCAGCAGGTAGGAAGTAGGTTTGGTGCCTGGCTAGAAAGAGCCTAGGGAAATGGACTGGAGTGGGGAAAGGTGCTGGGAACAAAGTGAGACCTTGGAGAAGGATGGGTGCTTGGGTCAGAGTAGTGTTACTGTTCACTTCCCTTCCAGCTTTATCCAATCATTTTTAAACTCTGGACCATTGGTGCTCTTCCCCTGTTTTGTCTAGGTTCCTACACGAAAGGATTATGGATCCAAAGTCAGTCTCTTCTCTCATCTACCCCAGTACAGCAGACAAAACTCTCTGACCCAGTTTATGAGGTAGGATCCTATGACATTGTCATAACTTTTGAGTCTGAGGAGTTTTAGTAAGTCAGTATTGAAAGTGAATAGTAATCTGAGATGGGCTCTGTGGGAAGAAGTATGAACCCAAGGCAGAACTCTAGAGGAACTGGGGAGATCTGTGCTAGTGAAGGAAGTTCCTTTTCATTAGGGGCAGGTGGGCAGTAGGTGCTCAAGCTCCCTTTCAAAGTATGTGACACCGCCATCCCATCAGCATCCCATCCTCTGTGATCCACCCAGCCATGGTGCGACTCGGCCTGCAGTACTCCCAGGGCCTGATCAGTGGCTCCAATGCCCGGTGTATTGCCCTGCTTCGTGCCTTGCAGCAGGTATGTCCCATCCTGTTCTCTCTTATGATCCAACCCCAACTCCCCCAACACTACCTCAGCTTCTGTCACCCAAGGTCATCTCTGGGGGACAGAGGGAATACTCCCACCCTCAGAACATTTTCCTCAGTGAAGCTTACCCCTAATCTCCCTTCAGAGGTCTTTATTAAGGGGCATTTTGCAGATCAACTTGTGTACCCTGTAGGTGATTCAGGATTACACAACACCGCCCAATGAAGAACTCTCCAGGGATCTAGTGAATAAACTAAAACCCTACATGAGGTAGGGACAACCACTATAAGTCCACTCCCACCTCACCCAATCTTTGTCCTGTACTTTTTCCTGCTTTCCTATCTTTGTTTTCATTTTCTATTTTCTTTTCAAAGACTTTTTTTTTTAATGTGAAAGCTTTGTTGTGCCAAGTTGCACAGAGGTAAGGTATTGCTGTTGTATTATAGCTTCCTGACTCAGTGCCGTCCCCTGTCAGCGAGCATGCACAACGCCATCAAGTTTCTTAACAAGGAAATCACCGGTGTGAGCAGTTCCAAGCGGGAAGATGAGGTGATGAATATGAGAAATGAGGAAGGCATGCACCATGGGTAGAATTAAGAAACATGTTCAGAACTCCTGGGAGGGCCAATATAAGCCTTTTTTGCCCTGGTCAAGGGTTAAGGAAGGGTTTGGGTATTCTATCTTGTGCCATCTCTTGGTCCTCTGTCATTATACACATGTTCAAGCACCTGGTATGATCATCAGAAGGAGAAAAGAGTCCCTTTCTTGTTCACTAAGCATTTTACTCCATTTAGGCTAAGTCAGAACTTGGAGCAGCCATTGATCGGTATGTGCAAGAGAAGATTGTGCTTGCAGCTCAGGCAATTTCGCGCTTTGCTTACAAGAAGATCAGTAATGGAGATGTGATCCTGGTATATGGATGGTATGGTCCAGACCCTGTGAGCAAATTGGGGAGTTGGAATGATCTGAAGAAGGGACTACCCACTTGCCTTTGGGAATAAGTTAGTCATCAGTTAGTGACATTTATAACTGAATCCTCCTCTTCATTTACTTTAGCTCATCTCTGGTATCACGAATTCTTCAGGAAGCTTGGATAGAGGGCCGGCGGTTTCGGGTGGTAGTGGTGGACAGCCGGCCACGGCTGGAAGGAAGGCACATGCTACGTTCTCTAGTCCGTGCTGGGGTCCCGGCCTCCTACCTGCTGATTCCTGCAGCCTCCTATGTGCTCCCAGAGGTGAGTACAGAAGAAAAGGACCCCAAAGTTGGAGGTAAAAAGGTGTGGTATAGACATAATCTCACCTTCCCAAAGTTACAGTTTTGTTTCGTAACTTTTGTACAAGATGGAGTGCAGTGGTATATCATAGTTCACTGCAGCCTTGACCTTCTAGGCTCAAGTGATCTTCACACCTCAGCCTCTGAGTAGGTAGGACTACTGGTGTGTACCACCATGCCCATGTAATTTTTTATTTTTCTTGTAGAGATGGGATCTTGCTATATTGCCCAGGCTGGAACTCCTGGGCTCAAGCAGGTCCCCCTGCGTTGGCCTCCCAAGGTACTGGGATTACAGGCATAAGCCACTCTGCCCAGCCACAGTTATTTAGAAATATTAGAATTATATAGTCCTGGCCTGGCGCTGGGGCTCATGCCTGTAGTCTCAGCACTTTGGGAGGCCAAGGCGGGAGGATCAGCTGAGCCCAGGAGTTCAAGACCAGCCTCCTCAACATTATGAGAGCTTGTCTCCACAAAAAATAAAAAATTAGCTGGGCATGGTGGCTTGTGCATGTAGTTCCAGCTACTTAGGAGGCTGAGGTGGGAGGATCACTTGAGCCCAGGAGGTTGAGGCTACAGTGAGCTGTGATTGCACCACTGCACTCCAGCCTGGACGACAAGAGTAAAACCCTGTGTCAAAAAAAAAAAAGAATTACATAGCCCTGTTTGTATTTAATGGGAAAAACACTGACAGTGTGTTACACTGTCATTACATTAAACTAGCAACCATGAAGAGGGAACACGACAAAAGCAACTTCAAAGTTTAGTGTTCCTATGGGAGATTTGGTGGGTCAGTGGGCAGGTGTTTTCACAGAAGAGCCATCATTAAGGTGTTTTCACAGAAGAAAAGCCATCATTAAGATTTATTACTTGTCTCTTTTTCCTTCCCTTCTTTTCATAGGTGTTGAGATTTATTAATTGTCTTAATGTTCCTGTCCTGTAAGTAGGGGACCTTATTCTGCACTGGTACAACAATGACATTATTTTCTTCCCCTTCTCCTGTGAAACAAACAGGTTTCCAAGGTGCTATTGGGAGCTCATGCACTCTTGGCCAACGGGTCTGTGATGTCTCGGGTAGGGACAGCACAGTTGGCCCTGGTGGCTCGAGCCCATAATGTGCCAGTGCTGGTTTGCTGTGAAACATACAAGTTCTGTGAGCGTGTGCAGACTGATGCCTTTGTCTCTAATGAGCTAGGTAAGGAGGGCAGAAGAGAAGCCTCCAGCTACCTGTGAAGACTTGAGAGGGAGGGAGAGGGACGGTTGAACTGGAACTCCTTTTCTGAAAGAACATAATGGGTACACCTTCCATTGCAGATGACCCTGATGATCTGCAGTGTAAGCGGGGAGAACATGTCACGCTGGCTAACTGGCAGAACCACGCATCCCTGCGGTTGTTGAATTTAGTTTATGATGTGACTCCTCCAGAGCTTGTGGATTTGGTGATCACAGAGCTGGGGATGATCCCTTGCAGTTCTGTACCCGTTGTCCTACGAGTCAAGAGCAGTGACCAGTGAGGGGGAAAAGGGTTAATAAATGCCATACTCCCTATCCTCAGCAACTCTGCTGCCTTTGTTTCTCTTTTAGCATCTCTACCACTTATGTTAGAAATTCAGACTCCGCAACCCCTTTTATCACCTGCTACTAACCTCAGACCTTTGTGGAGACCCTGTCAGGTAACTAGCTCCATGCCAGTACGTCGGGGCTAATGTGAAGGTCAGTATAAAGAACAAAAACTACCCAAATCATCAGTCATTCACTGAGCATCTACATGTCAGACACTTAACTAGGTATGAGGAGGAATATAAGGACAAATAGTCCTGGGCTGGGTGCAGTGACTCATTCCTGTTATCTCACCATTTTGGGAGGCAAAAGCAGGATTGCTTGAGCCCAGAGGTTTATGACCAGCCTGGGCAACATGGCAGTCCTGTCTCTGCAAAAAATAAAAATTAGCTGGGCATGGTTGTGCTCATCTGTTGTCCCAGCTACTCAAGAGGCTGAAGCTGGAGGACTGCTTGAGCCCAGGAGGTAGGCTGCAGTAAGCCATGATTGTGCCACTGCACTTCACCCTGTCTCAAGAGTCCTGACTTTATAAATCAGCATTTGTTAAATACTTATTGTGTGTCAGAAACTGTTCTGAACCCTTTCCTACCCAATTAGGAAGATTAATACAACTCTATGAAGGCCAGGCACTGGCTCTTGCCTGTAATCCTAGTACTTTGGGAGGCTGAGGCAGGCAGATCACCTGAGGTCAGGAGTTCAAGACCAGCCTGGCCAACATGATGAAACCCTGTCTCTATTAAAAATACAAAAATTAACTGGGCATGATGCTGCATGCTTGTAATCTCAGCTACACAGGAGGTTGAGGCAGGAGAATGACTTGAACCCAGGAGGCAGAAGTTGCAGTGAGTCAAGATCAAGCCATTGCACTCTAGGCTGGGCAACAAAGCGAGGCTCCATCTCTAAAAATAAAAATAATAGGCCAGGCACGGTGGCTCACGCCTGTAGTCCCAGCTACTCGGGAGGCTGAGGCAGGAGAATTGCTTGAATCCGGGAGGTGGAGGTTGCAGTGAGCCGAGGTCGCGCCACTGCACTCCAGCCTGGCGCCTGGTGACGGAGTGAGACTCTGTCTCAAAAAAAATAAAAAATAAAAAAAATAAAAATAATAATACAACTCTATGAAGTAAATGCGATTTTACAGATGACATAATGGAAGCATAGAAAGGTTAAGTTGCTTGCCCAGGGCAACACAGCTCAGGCACAGAAAGGTTAAATTACTTGCCCTAGGTAACACAGCAAGGCAATAGCTAAACCAGGATGTGACCTCAGGCAGTCTGGATCTAGAGAACGTGCCATTAACTTTAATGCTCTATTTCCTTAAGGAGCACCACCTACCTTGGCATAGGAAGACAGTATCTACAATATGAGGTAACCCACTGGTAGTATGAACAAAAGATTGGTGAAGATTTCACAGGTCACATCTAACGTAGTCCTTGAAAGATAAGTAATTTCCCACTTGGGAGGGAAAAAAAAAAAAGAAACAACTTGAACACAAAGAATAGGCCTTAAAGTGAGTGGCCAATGTAAAGAGTCACGTAGTATGATGAGGCTAGAACTGAGGTTTAATGTGAGTGATCAAGCTGCAAAGGTAAGTTGAGGCCAGATTGTGGGTCCGATCACTGGTTAGCTTAAAATGGAGAGTTACCTATTGGGTATATGTGTATGTGTTTTATTGAATTTTTTTTTTTTGAGAGAGTCTCACACTGTTGCCTGGCTGGAGTGCAATGGCATGATCTCGGTTCACTGTAACCTCCACCTCCCAGGTTCGAGTGATTCTCCTGCCTCAGCCTCCCGACTAGCTGGGATTATAGGTGCAACCTTTTTTTTTTTTTTTTTTTTTTTTGTTATTTTTAGTATAGACGGGGTTTCACTATGTTGGCCAGGCTGTCTTGAACTACTGACCTTGTGATCTGCCCACCTCGGCCTCCCAAAGTGCTGGCATTACAGGCTTGAGCCACCACACCCAACCCTAATTTTTTTTTTTTTCTGAGACAGAGTCTTGGCTCACTGCAACCTCCGCCTACCGGATTCAAGCAGTTCTGCCTCAGCCTCCTGAGTAGCTGGGATTACAGGCATGTGCCACTATGCCTGGCTAATTTTGCATTTTTCGTAGAGATGAGGTTTCACCATGTTGGTTAGGCTGGCCCCAAATTCCCGACCTCAGGTGATCTGCCCACCTCAGCCTCCTGAAGTGCTGGGATTACAGGCATGAACCACTGCGCCTAGCCATTTTTATAAGAGACTTGAGCATCCACAGGTATTGGTATCTGCCAGTGTCCAGGAACAAATCTCAACAAATGGATACTGAGAGAACTGTATTTACATTTGAGTATAAATACATAAAATGTCTTAGACTGAAAACAAGAAACTGATTAATTGCCTGAATGGCTGGAGACAGAGGCAGAATGGAGTCTTCACCTCATAAACACCCTTGGTATCTTGAATTTTGAGCTATGTGAATGTCTTATTCCAGAATAAATAGAATTATTTATTTTAAAAAGAGATTTGCAGTGGCTCACGCCTGTAATCCCAGCACTTTGGGAGGCAGAGGTGGGTTGATCCCTTGAGATCAGGATAAGACCAGCCTGGCCAACCTGGTGAAACATAATCTCTACTAAAAATACAAAAATTAGCCAGGTGTGGTGCCAGCTGCCTGTAATGCCAGTAATCCCAGCTACTCGGGAGGCTGAGGCAGGAGAATTGCTTGAACCCGGGAGGCAGAGGCACTGAGCTGAGATCCACTCCAGCCCGGGAGACAAAGCAAGGCTCCGTCTCAAAAAAAAAAAAAAAAAAAAAAAAAAAAAAAAAAAAGAATTTTGCAATAGTTTAAGTCAAAGATAGCCTAATCTAAGTAAACAGGAATGAAGAGACGGATTTGTTCATTACAGAAGTAAATGCTTGAAACAGAGCTGTCTATCACACAAGCATTGCTAGCTAAGACAGAGAGGAAGACTCATGGGACTGGGTGTCCCCTTCCTTCCTCCTTTAATTTTCATTTTTTTGAGATGGAGTCTTGCTCTGTTGCCCAAGTGGGAGTGCAGTGGCATGATCTCAGCTCACTGCAACCTCTGCCTCCCAGGTTCAAGCAATTCTCCTGCCTCAGCCTCCCTAGTAGCTGGGATTACAGGTATGCACCACCATATCCAGCTAATTTGTATTTTTAGTGGAGACGGGGTTTCGCCAAATTGGCCAGGCTGATGTCCGAACTACTGACTAGGGTGATCCGCCTGCCTCAGCCTCCTAAAGTGCCGGTATTACAGGCATGAGCCACCACGCTCGGCTTTCTCCCTCTTTTAGGTCTTAGCTATCGCTGATAGTTTTCCTACATATATTGCGCAACCAAGGGAATTTAATGGGTGAGATTACTTGAGCAGAGAAAGGTTTGTTTACTCCACCCCTTCCTTCTCTGCATTTATACATCTGCACTCTCTCCTCCAGGTATGGGGAAACCTGCAAAATTTCTTTTTTTTTCATGTCTTGAAGAGACCTGTGATAGTTATATGGCTTTAGCTGCCTCAGGAAAAGACAGAAACCTGTTGCATTCATTCCTCCTCCACCGCATCTCACCTACCTTTGAAGGAATGGGGCAAAACCTCTGACCAAGGTCAAGGACCAAGGCCAGGGCTCACTCTCATAGTACAGCCTGCCGGCCTCAGGCCACACTTTTCTCTTTTTTGCGATTCTCCTGCCTCAGCCTCCCGCCTACAGGTGCGCCACCATACCCGGGTAGGGTAGCTTTGTATTTTTAGTAGAGACGGGGTTTCACCAAGTTGGCCAGGCTGGTCTCGAACTCCTCACCTTCAGTGATCCCTCCGCCTCGGCCTCCCAAAGTGCTGTGATTACAGGCATGAGTCACCGCGCCAGGCCTCCTTTTTTTTTTTTTAAATAGAGACACGGTTTCACCAGGCGCGGTGGCTCACGCCTGTAATCCCAGCACTTTGGGAGGCCGAGGCGGGCAGATCACGACGTGGGGAGTTCGAGACTAGCATGGCCAACATAGTGAAACCCCGTCTCTACTAAAAACACAAAAATTAGCCGGGCTTGGTGGCGTGCGCCTGTAATCCCAGCTACTCGGGAGGCTGAGGCAGGGGAACTGCTTGAACCCGGGAGGTGGAGGTTGTAGTGAGCTGAGATCGCGTCATTGCACTCCATCCTGGGGAAAGAGCAAGACTCCGTTTCAAAAGAAAAAAAAATGGACAAGAGACGGGATCTCACTATGTTGCCCAGGCTGGTCTCGAGTTCCTGGGCTCAAGTGATCCTCCCCCGCCTTGGCCTCCCAAAGCGCTGGGATTACAGGCATGAGCCACCACGCTCAGCCAAAGTCATCCTTTTCTACTCCTACTTCTTCCCTTCCTTGTCCCCTTTCCAAGCGCTCTCGGGCCCATCCCTGACTTCGCTACTGGCAGAAGCCGGAGTCATTTTCCAGCGGCCGGCGGCGAGGACTTCTTTGTCTCTCAGACTCGTCTTGGCCTCGTACGCTGCCAGGTTGCAGGTACAAACTCTCAGGTCCAGCCGGCTCTTATGGCCACCGGCGCGGCCGTCTGGCCGGAAAGCCAGCATTCAACGATCCAAAGCGCAAGCCTGGCTAGGGCGTCCGCCTCCTCCCGGCTCCCGTCGAGGCCGCGTGGGAACTCGTTGGCCGCGCAGGCGTCGATCTCCCCTTTTTGACACTGAAACTCCCATGAGGCCCTGCAGCGTCCCCGGCGCCGCTGAAGACGCCCTGGAAGTCGGCCGGCTTCGGAGGGCTCGGAGACTCTGGCCGCACTGCATTATGGAATACAGAGTCTAAGAGAAAACTGGCGCGGCACCGACTCCCGACCAAGTTCACGTGTTTACCTTGTGCACTGGGGTTGGGGCGTCAGGGAAGAGCAGCTAACAAGATTTCGTCATAAGACCGCGACGAGACAGGCGGCGCCATCTTCGAACTTAGACTTCCGGAAGGACTTTGGCGAGGGTGAGTGTACCGCCGCAGCGGGTGTGTGGGGGGCCCCACGATTACTCTTCCCCCTTCTTTTGCCATAGCACTCAGATATTGGGAACAAAATCTGGCTCAGCTCTTCTCCCTGCCACAGCAGTGCCCGTTTCAGCGTCTGCGCTCCTACAGAGCACCATCATGCTCCGCACCTTCACTACTGTGGCCACCGTGCACCCCCCCTCTCTGCAAGCCTCGGGTTTTGCCCTCCTCCCCTGCGCGGTGTCAGTAACGCGGCAGCCTGTGTCCAGGCGTCGGCGCTGCTTATATAGCGTCCCTCGAACTCGGCCAACCTACAGTAGTCCTTGGTCTTAGGAAAACCAGGGCTACTCTCTCACACAGGCTAGTGGAGAAAGCTGCTTGGGACTGAAGAAGGGCAGGTGATTGCCCCTAGAGTGGTTGTGGGTCAGTCTCTTTCAGCTGTGTCCCATCCTCTTCGAGGAGGCTCTTTAACCCCGAGGGTTGTGCCCCGCGCGCTGCAACGCCATTGGCGTAGCCAAGGCCAGTTATGTTTCCCTGTTTAGTCCTTTTGTCCCGTGGCAAGTTGGCTGGCTGTTGGGGAAGGCAGAGGTGGCGACTTGAACTCCGCCAGAGGTAACTCACTTTGTTGGAGGGACGTATAGGGTATGGACAAACCTCTTTGCCCCAGAGGCATATACAAGTTTAAGTCAATCCTGTGCCATTGTCACTATTTTTGCCATCTCTTCTTATCAGCTGTACTATTATTTTCTGAACAGTTCTCTTTGAATTATTTAAAAAGTTTAAATCCATTTGTCTCCATCTAAGCATTATGAATGAAATTCTGGGTTTTATGGGCTACTTATAGTTGATGTAAGTTGAAATAAAAGCACTAGTCATTAAAATGTTTGTTTTCGTGCTATTAAAATCATTTTGCATACCCCCGGTTGTACCGTAGGAACACTGTAGGAAACAATTTATTAAGCCAATCAGTTGTTTAAAGTAATTTCATATTTGAGATGCAGTGTTGTGTCATTACTTTTTCTTGGCTGGGTAGGTCAGGCTTGCATCCTGGAGCAGCAAGGAAACCAGACAGTTTGGGGTGCAGTGTAAGATTTTATAAACTCTAGTACAAATTTACTGATCATCTATTCCTTTACTGTGTATTCAAAATTTGTATTATAAAATCATACATGGAAATACACCATCACATCCTGCTGCTGCCTTCCATGAGAAGTGCATTCTTAAAAGGATTTTTGTGTCTGGAGTCAGTTATACAGTCAAAAAAAGTTAATTGTTGCACTTACTATGTACCAGGTTTTGATACAACAGTGAATCAGACAGGTAAGATCCCTATCTTATGAAACTTGTAGGGAAGATAAGTGCTGAACAAGTAAATACCCATATCTTTCATCCTCAAAATTCTAGATGAACTAGAGAACTAGATTTAAGATCCAAAATTAGAAAAATTCTTAGAAGAAAATAAGAGAGCTGAGTGTGGTGCTCATTCCTGCAATCCTAGCGCTTTGGAAGACTGAAGCGGACTGGATCACCTGAGGTCAGGAGTTCGAGACCAGCCCAGCCAGCATGATGAAACCCTGTGTATACTAAAAATAGAAAAATTAGGTGGGCATGGAGGCGTGTGCCTATGATCCTAGCTATGTAGGAGGCTGAGGCAGAAGAGTTGCTTGAATCCAGGAGGCAGAGGTTGCAGTGAGGCAAGATCATGTCACTGCACTCCAGCCTGGGTGACAGAGGGAGACACTGTCTCAAAAAAAAAAAAAAAAAAAAAAAAAGACTATGTTTAGGGCGAGGTGGCTCAT
>CAUYLG010011085.1:0-24930 GCA_963573385.1 Cacajao melanocephalus | reverse complement strand
TGCTACCCTATCAAGCTACCATTGACTTTCTTTACAGAATTAGAAAAAACTACTTTAAATTTCATATGGAACCAAAAGAGGGCCCATATAGCCAAATCAATCCTAAGCAAAAAGAACAAAGGTGGAGGTATCCTGCTGCCTGACTTGAAACTATACTACAAGTCCACAGTAACTAAAACAGCATGATACTGGTACCAAAACAAATGTGTGGACCAATGGAACAGAACAGAGGCCTTGGAAACAATGCCACACATCTACAACCATCTGATCTTTGACAAACCTGACAAAAACAAGCATTGGGGAAAGGATTCCCTATTTAATAAATGGTTTTGAGAAAACTGGCTAGCCATATGCAGAAAGCTGAAACTGGACTCCTTCCTTACACCTTATACAAAAATTAACTCCAGATGGATTAAAGATTTAAACAATAGACCTAACACCATAAAAATCCTAGAAGAAAACCTAGGCAATACCATTCAGGTCATAGGCATAGGCAAGGACTTCATGACTAAAACACCAAAGCAATGGCAACGAAAGCCAAAATAGACAAATGGGATCTAATTAAACTAAAAAGCTTCTGCACAGCAATAGAAACTACCATTAGAGTGAGGTGAAAACCAACAGAATAGGAAAAAATTTTTACAATCTGCTCATCTGACAAAGGGCTAATATCCAGAATCTACAAGGAATGTAAACAAATTTACAAGAAACAACCCCATCAAAAAGTAGATGAAGGATACAAACAGACACTTCTCAAAAGAAGACATTTATGCAATTAATTTACACTCCCAGCAACAGTGTAAAATCATTTCTGTGCAGCCATAAAAAAGGATGAGTTCATGTACTTTGCAGTGACATGGATGAAGCTGGAAACCATCATTCTCAGCAAACTGACACAAAAACAGAAAGCCAGATGCTGCATGTTCTCACTCATAAGTGGGTGTTGAGCAATGAGAACACATGCACACAGGGATGGGAACATCACACACCAGGGCTTGTCGGTGGGTGAGGGGCTAGGGGAGGGATAGCAGGGGCTGGGGTGTAGAGCAGGGATAGCATTGGGAAAAAAACCTAATGTAGATGACAGGGTGATGGATGCAGCAAACCACCATGGCATGTATATGTGACAAACTTCTGCACATGTACCTCAGAACTTAAAGTATAATAGTAATAAAATAAAATAATAAAGCTATTAAATGAATTGATGAACAAAAAAATCCAAATTTAAATGACAAACAAAAAATAAATTTAATTCAAACTAAAGGCATGTTACTATTTTTTGCTATAAATATTTGTTGTTTTTTTGTTTGTTTGTTTGAGACAGAGTCTCCCTCTGTCACCAGACTGGAGTGCAGTGGCATGATCTCGGCTCACTGCAGCTTCTGGCTCCCAGGTTCAACTGATTCTCCTGCCTCAGCCTCCCGAGTAGCTAGGACTACAGGCACACGCCACCACGCCAAGCTAATTTTTGTATTTTTAGTAGAGACAGGGTTTCACCATGTTGACCAGGATGGTCTTGATCTCTTGACCTCGTGATACTCCCGCCTTGGCCTCCCAACGTGCTGGGATTACAGGCGTGAACCACTGCACCCTGGCTGCTATAAATATTTTTAATGCAACAAGGATTTATTAAAAATCACTATGGCTCAGTGTTATGCAGTAAGTGTACAAAAATATAAGGCTCAGTTTTCCCCCCAAACTATCAGAACATTTGGGGAAAACACAATTGCTATTTGAATCGTATGTTGTATTACACAAAACTGAGTTTGCATATACTATCTCTCTTAATTTTTGTAAAAAATACTTGGCACATTATTGTTTTTAATATTACTTTTACAAATGAAATGGAAGCTTAGAGACATTCTGAGTGATTCAAATATGCTAGTTAATTAGTATAAGAATTGAGGCACAGACCACATTTTTAACCTAATAACATAATTCTACTGTACACAGATACTTCTCCTAAATATTAAATGTATTCATAATATTATTTTTGAGATTAATTAATACTATTATAATTAGGTATTTCTAAATAACTAAAAAAAAATCAAATATAGAGATACTCTGATGGGGCGTATTCCAATAATGACTAAGCAAAGCTCCTGAAAGAGAGCTTTGTCTGCAGTGATCATGGCAGGCAACTTTGAATACCTGCACATTGGAAGCAGTATTCTCTGAAAGACTTGCTTGTTACAATGAAATAATTCTTGTTATAGATATATTGGAAATACTTGTCTGCCTCACTTTTAGTTCAGTTTGATGCCTGTCAATGGTTCCAGGTTAGGTAAAGCCAAGCCAGCGTGTTGCTGGGGGTGCCGACTTAGAGGATAATTCATGAAAAAATTAATTTGTTATTTTGTTGAGAATAACTCCCCATCTGTGCATTTCTGACAGGAAAATATGAGAGTATACAAATAGCTGAGTTGTGTCTTTGTCCATCTTAACAGCCAAATTGGATCAACTGCACAGGTTGTCTGATTGATTAGGCAGGGATTGTTTAAGACAGCCGAAAAATAACCCATTTGGCAAAAACATATCAATTTAATGGCCACGGAGCAAGACGAGTGAGCAGGATGGACTCACTAGACGTGAGAAGCACTGAATTCCAAGGTGCTCCCTTAAATCTTTGTGAAAGTATGCCATGTTGGTCTCTCTACAAAGATAAATTATGGCTGCATTGATCTGTTGCCAAAAGAATGACTGCAAAATAAAAATTAGTTTAGTTGCCTGAAGCCAACTAACTTTTTACGCTGATTTTCTTACAGAGTTCTTTGACTTTGTGGTGGGATAGGGTGTGGGACTCTCCTGTGTTTCTGTCTGAGAGTGAGGATTAGGACATCTGGCTTCAAGCTCCATAGGCTGCTTCAAGCTGGCTCCCTGGACACAGGGCCCTCGGAAAAGCGGCCCGTGCATTCCCCAAGTCCACGGCTCCTTTGTACTGATAATGGTAATTGGTGTGAAAATAAGCCATGTGTCTCAACCCTAGCCCTGGTCTTTTTCACAGTAGAGTGCGTTCTTTTATGGAGACTTCATTAGATCTTCTGTTACTTTTCCTCTTCGTTCGATTGCTGTGCTGTTATCGCCTGGGAAGCAGTCCGCTTTCCCAGGAATACTTCCTTGCTTGGAATGCCAACAGTAACGGTTTCCTTCAAACATGTAGAAGCCATTTTCAAAGCACGTTGTTGTATGCCTCAAATTTTATTTTTTTAAGTGTAAATTTTCTCCTTTAATTTTGTAGGACTCAATGCGTCTTCAAGCGTACGCTCTCTCACCCTGTTGTAAGGAGACCTTCTGTATTTTTTTTTCTTTTTTTTTGGAGACAGAGTCTCACTCCGTCACCAGGCGCCAGGCTGGAGTGCAGTGGCGCGATCCCAGCTCACTGCAACCTCCACCTCCCCGGTTCAAGCAATTCTCCTGCCTCAGCCTCCCGAGTAGCTGGGACTACAGGCACGCACCACCACGCCCAGCTAATTTTTTTGTATTTTCAGTAGAGACAGGGTTTCACCATGTTGGCCAGGATGGTCTCGATCTCTTGACCTCGTGATCCGCCCGCCTTGGCCTCCCAAAGTGCTGGGATTACAGGCGTGAGCCACCGCGCCTGGCGCGACCTTCTGTATATTTTTAAGACCACAGGTTTATCTATTGAGCAAATTGGTTGATCTGTTAACCAAATGGTTAACCACTGGTAGATGAATCGCTGAACAGATAGAAGAAAGAAAAGAGATGCCAATTAGATTAAGGAGAAGCAAAGTACAAGAATTCAGACAAAACGTTTTCTAAATAAAATCGGACTGTAAAACACTTATAAGAAAAAGCGTATAACCTAAATTCAGTAACCAAAAAAGATGTTTCTTGAATGTCATCTGTAAAAGCAAAAAAAAAAGGCCGGGCACAGTGGCTCATGCCTGTAATCACAGCACTTTGGGAGGCTGAGGTGAGCGGATCACCTGAGGTTGGCAGTTCAAGACCAGCCTGACCAACATGGAGAAACCCTATCTCTACTAAAAATACAAAATTAGCTGGGTGTGGTGGCGCATGCCTCAGCTATTTGGGCGGCTGAGGCAGGAGAATCACTTGAACCTGGGAGGCGGAGGTTATGGTGAGCCAAGATTGTGGCACTGCACTCCAGCCTGGGCAACAAGAGCGAAACTCCATTGCAAAAAAAAAAAAAGGCAAAACATCTTTTGGAGACATCTGAGCTTCAACAGCACATGGAAAACTACTTATTTTGCATATTTCTGCAAGCTTTGAAAGAGTATTGTAAGGTATTTAGAAAGGTTATTTGCATTCAGTGAACTCACAAAGCCTATTACCTATTATTATTTGTATTATTATTATATTTCTGTCTCAGCAATATTTTCAGTTTCTAATGGAATGATTTTTTGTTTACATAATTAGTGGCCCAGAGAAAGGAAACCCAGAGAAGTTTGGGAAATGCAGTCGTGTGTCCAGACTCGGGCAAGTTCTCTTTCGACTCTGTTGCGCTCCAATTCCAGACTTGGAAGAAAGATTGTTGTTTTTTGGTATTAAGGAAGCTTCCACAAGTCTGTTGTGCACTCTGTTGCACTCAAATGTCCATCTTGGGCTAAGGATTGTTGCTTCTTAGTATCAAGAAAGCTTCCACAGTCCGATAGTTTTGCCCCCAAACTATCAGAACGTTTGGGGAAAACATAATTGTGAATTGAGTAGTATGTTGTGTTACATGAAACTGAGTTTGCACATACTATCTCTTCTGATTTTTATAAAAAATTCTTGACACCTTAAGTCCCAGAAATCAATTTCTAAAAGGAATGTTTCCAGTATGAGAAGGGAGGCAGAAGGGCAAAGGGGTTTTCTTATTGCACATTTCTCTCTTACATGGGAGGAACTTATTCTCAGATATGGAACCTGTAGACACCCCAAGGATTTTGGAAAATCTGTTCGCAATACTTTAAAGACTCTAGCCACAGTGTCAGCAGCTTGAAAAAAGAAAAACAAGGTGAGACCAGTAATTGTATAATCATCCAGCAATATTTGTATTTTATCTGAAGTAAACACACTTTATCTTCTAAAATCATTTACCATATCTTCCGGTCTTTCTATTGTCTTTATTTCAGGTAATAACTTGTTAATAAAATGTTTTTCATTCTGATTGTTGCAAACCCAGCTGGATTAGATTAAGTGGATACTACATGTTATTAGAACCCAGAGCAAGGCCAGATGCCACTTGCTCGCAAGACCAGGGATATGCCCTTTAGGGTACAGAGGTTTCAGTATTAAGCGAATTGTCACATTGGACACTTCTCTGCCAAAGCGTGTGTGGTGGAGAAGTGTTGCAATACATTTGAAGGATCTAGGAAACAGTAAAGTCTATCACTTGCTTTTATTTGCATTGAATAAGGAACTCTCAATAATCCAGGCTGACAAAATAATATAAACTGAAGTATGCACAAGGAAATTGTATTTTTATCATTGCTTCCAAGTGCTGTTTATTACTTAAACAAATCTCACAAACATACCTATTTTGTCAAAGGCATTTAACACATAGTGAGGGCTTAACAGAAATTGTTGAATAAAAGAGTAGTAGATTTTGACATAAAAATAGTTTTTCTTCAGTGGTTATAGAGTAAAAATAATTAATAATTGCTTTTAAAAATCAAATTTTGTAATTATCTCTGTTATGGCGTATGCTGTGTATGTACCAAAAAAGATGCCAAACTTGTTTGCCAAAAAAGGGAATGAAATTGATAGGAATACTTACTCATGTAGAGAACAGTTTTGGTACTTCCAGAAATGAATGTACATGCTTTGATGTTGTGCTGTGGCCTGACTCATAGGTATGTACTACACATAGTCAACTTCGGATTACTGATCATTGGCATGTTAGATTTGTCAAATATTCAGAACAATACCGTAACATCTCAATGTATTATTTCCTATAATTCTTCATATTTTTTTTGAGTTACATTGATTTATATGTTTTGAGGCTATGCTGTTTGACGTGCTAAGATTCATATCTATTTAACTTTCTTGTACACCCATTATAAAATGCAGCAATGATTTAAGATTGGAGTCAAATATTCTACCCCCAAGAAGCCCTGGGTAAGTTTCTTCATCTCTATGTCTCTTGGGTTTCATGCAAGTAAATACAATTTCTTGCACAGACTAAGAAATGAGCAAAGACCTAGCATAATTCTTTTAATGTTTAAACACAAAATAGAAGTTAGCAATGATTGATATTGCTGTTATTATTGTTAAAATTAGTATGACATGATAAAAGCAAATATTATCTCAAACGTAGCATTCCTGTTTCAAAGGCAATTTTCCCATGAGACAGGTAAAAATCATTTTGTCACTTACAAATTAAAGTCAAGGTAGTGATGTGAGACCTTTGTTGCCTCTTAGTGATTACCTTAGTTGATGAACCTGGTTTACTGTGGTATGTGCCAGCAGTACTCCGTGCAATTATGTGAAAAGACCCGGGGTGTTGACTATGCAAAAGTCTTAATTTTATGATGATGAGCTATGCTTGGCAGTACTTTCTCAGTTGTGCAGGTACACATTCTCATTGCCTAGAATAATGTTCATGAGCCTTCTCTACGCTCTTCTGATCTTCTGGGGGGAATCAACCATTCATATCATGGAGACATCAAATAACAGATTTCAGTTTCAAATTTTTACAGAAGATGTGTCCAAATGGCTA
Organism: Cacajao melanocephalus; assembly: GCA_963573385.1. Taxonomy (NCBI): domain Eukaryota; kingdom Metazoa; phylum Chordata; class Mammalia; order Primates; family Pitheciidae; genus Cacajao; species Cacajao melanocephalus. The sequence continues at coordinate 18,248 of CAUYLG010011085.1, read as the reverse complement.
AAATTACTTTGCTCTTCAGAGCCTTGAAAAATAAGACATGAGAGTTACTTTGATGAGCATAAACAACTCAGCAGTATATGTTCAGATAAATATAACATCAGTACTGTGTGGCTCACCACTGAAGATGCGCTCCATCTGATCGTACTTCTCACAAAGCTATCTGGGGGGCTATGGGGATAGAGCCCATGACAACATATAATGGACCAAAAGAGAATAATAAAAAGAAAGAAAGAAAACAAAAAGGGAAAAAGCCTGTGGGCTGATATGATGAAACATTCATTACTTTGCGAAAAAGCAGCCGAAGTGATTTATACTTCAACACTCCATGCTGAAATCAAAGAGAATAGGATAGAAATGTCGATGAAACTCTGTGTGGGGAGCTCTGTGAAATAGGGCCATGCAAAAGAATATTTTGATTGAGACACTTAATGGCAATTCAAACAGACTAATTATGAATTAAGGTACTAAAAATGCATGTGATTTCACTTCTGAGGCAAACAGCTGAATTTTTATTTCTAGATGCAGTATTTGGCTACTCATCCTAGTATGATTGGGACAATATAACTTTATTGTGTAAGCGATTTTGAGCCAACAATGTGAGAACTGATTTTCAGAGCCTGCTTATATAGAAAATGGAACACATTCAAGATATTGGTTATTCTCTTTCAGCTCTTTAGCGTTTAGAAACAAATCACACAAGAGAACTAATGTTTTTTATGGTTTTCCAAAAATATCATTCTTAGAGAACAGCATTCTCACAAAAGTAAACATTTTAATCTTGACTACATGCACATAATTCATCATGTTTAAATTTAGTTCCCCTTGTTGAGAATGTTAAAAGAACGTTTGTGATTATACACCAATTCTAGGGCAATAATAGAAACGGAAGTTACTGGAAATTTATATTTGAAAATCCTTTGATATCATTTATCTCTGTAATTTCTCTTTAACATAAATACACAAATTCAGATATTACATAATATAGTTATAAAGTTTTATATTCAGTTTGCATCAGTGAGGTAGAAAGTACATGTGTGCTTCAGGTGTGATGATTCTGTCTGTGACATGCTAGTTGTCAGAACAGCCATATTGATTCTTAATCATTTCCATTCTAAAAATATCTCTTGGCCTTCATATATAAGTAATTCTTGATGTTACTCTAGTTTTCTTTCTTTACTTTTTAAATTATGTTCTTGTCAATCCTTACTAGATTTATACTTCTTCCTGTGTTATGGAAGAGAAAATGTCTGAATTGAAATTATTCCATATCGACTTTTGTCTCATTACATTATGAAGACAGAAATGAACCACAGTTGTGCAGCTATTCAAAGAAAATAAACACAAATGCTCTAAAATTGGTTTAGAATACTAATTTGAATGCATTTTGCCAATGACTTGAAAATAGCTAACTTTAATTTGGATCATGATGTCACTTTTAAAGAAAATACTATCTTAATAGAATAAAAATATAGTCACTATTCTAATAAAGGTAACATTTTTAAATGACCCCATTAATGGGCCTTTTTTGTAAAATTATAGACATTTTGTATTATTTGTTTAGATATTCATAATACATATTAATGTTACATAATACATATTAGTATTATATGTCAAACAAAAAAATGAATGCCAATTTTAGGGAGGATTTAAATTTACCTTTTCATGATGAACAGAAACATTTCAGTATGTATTAGATTAAATAGCTATAGTGTCAAAATTTCATACAGATAAATCTAATTACAGCAAAATATTTCCCATGTAAACAATGAATGTATTTGTGTATTTATAGATGTTTGGAATTTACTAACTTGACAACTTTTAAAAGTATTTGTCAACAGCTAAACCTAGAGAAGGTCATGAATATTTTAATCCTCAAAATATGGTTATTAAGAAACACTATTTTAATAAAGTATATTTTAGAAGTTTTCTTAATACTACCTATGAATATAATAATGAAGACTAAAAAAATCATGACCCTAAATAGCATAAAACATTTAAGTGTAAATAAAAGAGAAAAATTATTCAATTAAACATGAGTTAATAGTATTTTAGAATACCCTTACATTTGAATAGGATGATCTTACCAAAAAGAAAAAAAAAAAAAAAAAAAGAAAGTTCACAGTAAATAAACCAGGTCTGATAGTGGAAGAGTTTTTTCTCCATTAAATGAATCTAAAGGAAAAAAATGAAATGTGTAGGTAGATTGAGCTACCAGTGTATCTTATTCAAGACACCACTGCTGCATTTTATGGCATTAGCATAATTTTTATGCATGTCTGCTCCCCTGATTAGACTTTATTTTGAAGAATTATGACTCCTTTAACAGCGTATTTTGTTTCTTTAATATAATACCCAGCACAGTGTAAATGCTTCAGTCAATATGTGTGAATTAATTATGGGTAAGAGGCTGGAAGTGGTAAGCCATGCCTGTAATCCCAGCACTTTGGGAGGCCGAGGCAGATGGATCACCTGAGGTTAGGAGTTCGAGACCAGCCTGATCAACATGGAAAAACTCCATCTCTACTAAAAAATACAAATATTAGTAGGACATTGTGGCACATGCCTGCTTGTAATCCCAGCTACTAGAGAGGCTAAGGCATGAGACTTGCTTAAACCTGGAAGGTGAAGGTTACAGTGAGCCAAGGTCACACCATTGCACTCCAGCTTGGATGACAGAGCAAGACTTCATCTCAAAAAAAAAAATTATAGGTTAAATTAGCTCTTTCCAGAGATTTTTGTCTTTGAAGAGAACATTCTCACGGAGCAAAATGATTATATTTCCCAGATTCCCTAGAGTTTAAATGCTGCTATGGGACTAAGTTCTGGTCAATAAGGTAAATTAGAAGTGTTTTTTTTTTTTTTTGACTTTTAGAAAGCCCTTCAAACAAAAAAGGGGATGTATCATTCTTTATACCCTCCTTGTAGAGCAGGACTTAATTGGTGCTAAATATGTGATTTGTAATAACTAGAAATCCAGCTGTTATCATGTACCATAAAGAAAAGGAATCTACTCTAAGAGTATTGGAGAAACGAGCTTGAAAGATGGTGTGTGGCTTTGTGTGTCTTTATGGAACCAGCACACTAGGCCAGTGTCATGGACTAAATCATGTCTTCCAAAAATTCATACTTAGGCAACTACCCCCGGTACTTCGGAATGTGAATTTATTTGAACGTGAAGTCTTTACAGAGGTAATTAGGATGAAATGAGGTCAACAACGTGGCCCTAATGTGATATGACTGCTATTTCTATAAGAAGAGGGAATGAAGAAACAGACACACACTGCGAGAAGGCCAGTGAAGACAGAGGGATAAAGTGACCACCTGGAAGCCAAGAAGAGAAGTTTTAGAAGAAACTCTGCTTGTGCTGACAACTTGATTAGAAACTTCCAGCCTCCAGAATTGTGAGAAGGTAAATTTTTGATGTTTAAGCTGTCCAATAGGTTGCACTTTGTTTTAACAGCTCTAGCAAACTAACATGGATTTTGGTACAGGGGAGTCCTTGAGGCTGCAGCAGACACCTACCGTGTGTGAGGGTGGTTTTGGAACTGGGTGACGTGCAAAGCCTGGAAGAATTTTGAGATGTTAGAAAATGCTTAGATTGTCTTTAAAAACTGTGGATATAAGTATGGAAATTCAAGGTAATTCTGGTGAGGCTGCATATAGAAAAGAGAAGAGCTGTAGAGAAATCTTCGATTGTCTTAGGGTACGCATATATCATCATTAAAAGAGTGTTGGTAGAAATCTAAATATTAAAGGTGTTCCTGATGATGTCTCAGACAGAAATTTTAAAAAATGTTTGTAGAAAGAAGATAAAAGATTGTTCTTTTTATTATAAAGTGCAAAGAATTTGGTCAAACTTTGTTCTCATGCTCTGTGGAAAATAGAACTTGTAAAGGATGAACTTAGAAATTTAGCTCGGAATATCTCTGAGCAAAGTGTTGAAGGACATCCTGGCTTCTTCTCGCTTCTTATAACAAAATATGAGTGAGTGGAAGAAAGAAGGAATTATTAAGCCAAAAAAAATTAGAACTTGAATATTTGAAAAATTCTCATTTTAGCCATGTTTCAAAAAAAAAAAATGGGGAGAGAAAGTGTGTTCTGGAAAGAACATCAATGATGTGGATGAACAACCATTTGCTAACGAGATTATGGTGCATCACATAAGGACATAATCAACTGTCTTAGAAGAAGTCAGGAGTAGAGATGGGGGGTATGCAGGAAACATGCATGGAGGACCCTCTTTGATGACTTGGAGCCTGTGAATTGCATGGGAGGCCATCATGGATTTTAGCCAGCAGAAATCCTGCTGGCTTGAACTAAAGGAGACATACAATGAAACAGAGGCAGGATTTTAGACTTCTGTGATTCTACATAATGGGTCAAACATGTATTATCCTTCAAGAATGGAGAAGGATGATCTCAAACTTAGTTCAGAGGTTGACAGACCTGCCAGTGGCACTACAGGGGATACAGGCCTGGAGCGACATGATTGCTTCCTCCTTGGTTCCAGGGAGGTTGGTCATCTCTTTAATTAAGGAGGGCAAGGACAACTGACCTAGGGCCAGGGAATCAGAGCCACCTGCTGGGCCCAGAGGACAGATTCTGGAACCAGAATGAGGTTTATTCTCAAACCTTAAAATCTAATGCAACTTGCCCTACTAGTTTTCAGACTTACTGGGAACCTATGATCCTTTTCTTTTTTTCTAATTTCTTCTTTTTGGATAGAAATGTCTATCCTATGTCTGTCCCACAATCATATTTGGAAAGCACACAACTTGTCTGGAATCACACTTTTACAGATGAAGAGAAATTTTTTCCCAGATGAATCATACCTTGAGTTGATGTCATCAGCATTGAGCAATCAGAAGCAACGGCAACCCAATCCCAATGCATGCGGGCTGTGAACTTGATGAATTAGTGGATTGTTTAAATTAGTAGATTTTAGTCCTAGTCAGGGCTGGCATTCTGTGCTTAAGATTTGCACACTCTCTTAAGTCCCAATTTTGGAAGGGCCCTGTGACTGCTTTAGTGCTCTGTTTTTCAGTCAATCACTTCTTCAGAATTTTAGCTGTGAACCTGTGTTTTGCAAGGGAAGTCCAGTGGAGCGCTGGAGCATGTGTGAGAGCAGAGGTGCTACAGGCAGGGGGCCACATTGGAACACACAGCATCGGCCCCTCAGGCATGGCGGGCAGTCAGGGCAGAGGTCAGTGTGCACACTGAGGAGCTGGACTGAAGGCCCTGCAGGCACATGTAGGAGCAGCCTGGGACACCGGACCTAAGTCCAGATTGGCAGGAGTAGCAGCAGCAGCAGTAGCACAAGCAGCCTTACCTGAGAGAGAGAGAGAGAGAGAGAGAGAGAGAGGGGAACTCCTGATAGGGACAATCTTGGAAATAGAAATTAAATTAAAAGCCTGCTGTTGCATTTGATGGAAAAAATTACAGTTTTCACGTTGAAGCATTCTTGTAGCAGGAGATATGGCAATAAATGCATTGGAACAAATTTTAAATTATTTCAAAATCGTAAAGCCATTTTTCATTTTTGTGAAACCACAAGTTAAGGAAATAACAAAAAAGGTCTTTGTATAAATTTACATTTAAAATTAAACTCAGACTTAATTAAACTAGTTTAATAAGAAGAGTTAAATCTTTTTAGAAAAATTGTCCCATAAGAATCATCCACTCTCTATATATTAAAACTGACATGTAAACTAACTCGTCAGAATGTGTTAATGTATTTAATGTTCTTAAAGGATATGAAAGATTCTTAGCTCCCACAGCAGTTGCATTAGCAGAAAGAACTTTTTCAACATTAAAAATTATCCAAAAGTATTGGGATCTCATACTTGCCAACAATGACTAAAGTACGTTTAACTAACTTGACTTAAAATAAAATTGCTAAAATAATTGTTTTTTTTAACTTAATAAGTGAATATACAGAGAAAAGAGGCAGTAGAATTTTATGATCAATCATGTTATCACATTAAGAAAATATTATCGATTATACTATTTTAAGTTATAATACTAGAAATCTTATTTTTGTAATTTTTACATTTAAGTCTTTATTACTCCTACCCCTACCTTGTTTCATAAATTGTAAAATATCTTCTAATGTAAAGGCTCAATATTTTAGTACCTTTAATCCTACTTTTCATATTTTTTAACAAAGGGACTTGAATTTTCATTTTGCACTGGGCCTAAGAAGTTGTATAGCCAGCCTTAGACTAACTGCCAAACAAGCAAACAAACAAAAAAACCACTACCAATGTTCAGATGTTTTTCTACATATTGAAAAAAGGATTACAATTGTGTTAAAGTATCTGGAGATGCTTTAATAAAAGTTAAGCAGAAAACTAAGCAAACAGTGAAAACAAGGCAAAGAGGAAACTGAAATGCAACAGAAAGAAAATAAATGTAGACTACACTTCATGCTTCCCATGAGCTGTGTTTATATTATCTTAATAATGAGAAAATTGGGTATGAAAACCAAAAATTTTGTTATATCTATAACAAAGGACATTATAATCATAAAAGTGGGAGGTAGGCAGGGCTTGGTGGCTCATGCCTGTGATCCCAGCACTTTGGGAGGCCAACGCAGGCAGATCATCTGAGGTCAGGAGTTCGAGACCAACATGGAGAAACTCCATCTCTATTATAAATACGAAATTAGCCAGGCATGGTGGCACATGGCTGCAATCCCAGCTACTTGGGAGGCTGAGACAGGAGAATAGCTTGAACTGGGAGGCGGAGGTTGCCATGAGCCAAGATCACACCATTGCACTCCAGCTTGGGTAACAAGAGCAAAACTCCATCTCAAAAATAAATAAATAAATAAAGGGTGAGGGAAAAATGTGTGCGCATGTGTGAAGGCATAGGTAAGCTAGATTATAATTTCATTTTCCAAAGTAGTAAGGTAATAAATAAATGCATAATGGCAAAACTGACATTTTTTACTAGAAGCATGCTAATTAAAATGGCAAGTTTAGATACTAGCAAACACTTCCAACAATGTTGAAAATTATACCTCTATGAAGCAGACACAAGAGAGGGTTGGAAAAATTATGATATTGCCTTTTTGTGTGTTGTCTTAAGTTTTTTTCAAAGAAAATGTAACCATGACAGATATCACTTTAATAAAAACAAATTTAAAAATAAATACTACAAGATAATATGGAAAATTACTAAATAAATATTCAGTGAAAATGTAACAATCAACAGTTACACAAAAACCTTATTAATATTTGTAGGTGGGAATATAAAAAACTAATGTTTAGTATGTTTAGGGGCCAGTAGAAACAAAAGTGACTCATTTGTGGTTTACACTTTTTCACTCTTCTCTGTTATGCTTTTTTGCCACTATTATTGACAACTGTTAAGTTTTTAAAGCTGCAGTCTTGCCTTTATTTTAATTCTGTAGGGTTCTCCAAAATGTCCTCAATGTCTTTTTCAAGGGTACGGAAGAGTTCCTAAGCACAGCAAGCTCCCCAGTCCTGTCACTGTGTTTTGTTCCAAATATATATAACTTTGCCCAGGTGTTTTAAAAAAAAATTAAAAAAACATGGATTTAGGGTATTCATTACTTTTAGGAGATTCGTGACAAATTTTACAAATTGCAAAAAACTGAAAAAAATTTTGGGGATTAGCAGTAAATAGTCTGTTGCATTTTGATATGCATTTTACTGGATTTCTCCCTCTTAAGTGAATAAGTAAAAATAATACAAATGAGTTCATATGCATACAACTTGATTTTAATTAAGTCCACAGTTCACAATAATTGCCTAGAAAGCCTTTAATCCGTTAAGTTTTTAACATAAGGTTATTCTGTATCTCTAAAAGGTCAGAACTGGTCAGACAATTGGGTCTTCCAGGGAACCAGTTTCTTTAAACAATGTGCAGATCTGATTTTAGCCCTTTGTCATCCATTTCAGACTTCCAATCTCCAGTAGTATAAGACAACACATTTATGCTGTTTTGAACTACTAAGCTTACAGTAATTAGTTACAGTAGCAATAGAAATGTAATACAAAACATTTCATAACCTCTATCTGCAATCCGAATTTTATAACCCTTTTAATATACTTAGCTTGAAAAAGTGAGACTGGAAGAAAAAAAATAATAATGAACACATCTTGTAATAGTCATTTCCACCACTGCAGTTAACCTTTCACAAAGGTATTTCAGAGGTATATATTTTATCAAACATTTATACAATCAAAGGATATCTGAACACTATCATAATGACACTAACATTATACCTTTCTCCACATTTAGAATTCTTATGTATTCTTCAGTGCGTGAACTTTTTCATGAAAAAAATGAACACTTATATTTTTAGACACTTTAATAAATATAAAAACAATTTCTCCTCCCAGATGTTAGAATAAAACAAACCCAAAAAATTGTTATTAATAATAAATTTTAGAAAAAAATTATGGTCTAGTTAATGGCTTTATAGAGAGTTCTCTGTTGAGGGTGAAACATGGCACTTTGTAATTTCATGCCAACAAGCCTGCCTTTACATCTTTTTAATGTCAGCCAAGGGGAATTTGCACAGATACGGTGGAAAGAATGCAGTCCATCATTTTCCCCCCAAAGACCGTTAAAATGCTCATTAGATTAGTTGTGAAAGAAAAATAATAGAAAAACCAACACCAACGAAAAATAATTAGCCCTAACTTATACAATAAAGTTTACATATCTTCAAGAGTCTTAGAAAATAGCAGCACTAAAGCAGAAATTGTCTTTATATATATTAAAGCATATAAAAGTAAGTGTTGATTTTTCCCTGAAAAAGTTCATCCAACTGAAGAATACATAGGAATTCTAAGGCAAATTTGACCAAAATATAAGGCTCAGTGTAGAGTAAGGTATAATGTTAGTGTCATTATGATAGTGTTAAGATATCCTTTGATTGTATAAATGTTTGATAAAATATATACTCTGAAATATCTTTGTGAAACATTGAAGAGGTAGAAATCACTACTACGAGTTGTGTTCATTAATTTTTTTTCCTTCAGTCTCACTTTTTCAAACTAAGTATATTAAAAAGGTTGTAAAATTTAGATTGAAAATAAAGGTTATGGAATGTTTTGTATTACGTTTCTATTGCTACTTTAATTGCTGTAACCTTAGTGCTTTAAAAGGGCATAAATGTGTTGTCTTATACTACTGGAGATTGGAAGTCTGCAACAGATCACAAAGGGCTAAAATCATGATACTCGCAGGACTGCATTACTTCTGGAGCCTCTAGGAGAGAATTCAGTTCCTGTCCTTTTTGGCTCTTAGAGATCGGGTGTGTTCTTCAGCACCTGGCTCTCTTCTTTCACGTTCAAAAGCAGCAAGGGTGTTTTCAACAAATCCCTTCCGTAGCACATCCTTTCTAGCAAGCTGGATAAATTCCATGCTTTTAATAATTTATTTGACTAGATTGGGCTCACTCAAATAATCCAAAATAGTTTCATATTTTCAAGGTCCTTAACCTTAATCACATCTGCAAAGTCCCTTATGCCACATAAGGTAACATACTCTTTGGGTCTGTGGATTAGGACATGGACATTTTGTGCGGGTCATTATTCTGATACTGTTGGGGTTCAGGGGTTCAGGGGAGCCCTTAGCTCCCCTGAGAGAATGTTTCTCCAGGGTTCTTGTTCTCCTGCTCTCTCAACAATGAGAGCGGGGACCAGTTGCACTCGTAAAGTAAATACCAGCCCCCAAACAGTGTGGCAGAAAAGTGATTTTATTTAGGTAGAGAAAGAGAAAAAAAAGGAGAGGAAGAGAGATAACTTCCACACGAGAGAGAGTGTGTGTGGAAGGGGATCCAAACATAGACTCCGAAGGGGTGTGGAAGAAGGGGACTTTTACCCTGGGAGGAACCCCCACCTTCTCTAAGACCCCTGGCCAATGAAAGGAGTTCCTAAGAACTTCCACTGGAGTGATTGACTTTCGGTTCTTCCGCACCCCTGAAAATTAAAACAGAGACCCTTAAATCTCCTGGATGGAGAGAGATGGGAGGAGGCATGGCGCTGGGAAGTTCTTGCCCTTAAAACTATGCTTTCTTGTGGACACAAAAAAGAACACATTCCCTCAATACTACATCCATAAATATATAGAATGAAACCATATACCCACTTACTTGTTTTAAATATAATGCAAGCATTAGAAGAAGCTGTTATAATGGCAAACGGTAAAAGGAACGCTTGCATTTATTTCGCTCTTGTTTATATCAGTGGTCTTCCAATGATAATTATTGAACAGCAAAATCAGGTCCATTGAGAATTAAAGTAGTTTCAGCACCATACCACACCAAAACTACTGTAAGAAAAATGAGACATGAAGCTCAGCAACCTATGTTGTACCAATACCACAAGGGAATGCAAATGCAGGCTAAAGTTTAGGGCCAATCTCTCTATCTTATGCAACTACAGGTTAGGAGAAGTACTTTGATACAATCTTGCTAAAAATAGTTTGTAACTGCGTGGTTATTAAAATAATTAGTAAATGTATTATTAAATGCGCTTTTAACTATTAAAATTATTTATAATCATTGATTATTAGTCATATATTATGCCTAATATGGTAATAACACATTTCACGTATCTCTTCCCAACTCTCCCTTCTGATAATAACATATTATAAGCATCTCTTCCTAACTCTTCCTTCAGAGACACCATATGAGAGTATCTGTACCACCGTGGTGGAAAGATCTACACCATGAAAATTAATAAATGCTACAAATCAACTCAAATCAGAGATTGTTTTCCCAAAGAGCTAGTCACCAAACATTCACCACCAAATCACTGGTAACACTAAGGTGTAAACTCCCTATTGTCAAAGAGATTTTACATAATCTTGGGTAAAATTGTAGGGAAGAATTAGAAATGATAAAATTATAGAAATAAGAGTAAACATATATAATTTTTGGGAAACAGTGAAGGTTGTTGTGTTCTTGGTTTTTATTCGTTTTCCTTTTATTTAAATTTTGTCATTGTTATTACTTTACTGATAGTATAAAATGAAACATATTGAAAAGTGAATCATTCTTTCCAGACATACATAGAGAGATCAAAGTCACCTATTAAAACTAAAATAAATTCAAAAAGTGGGTTATAAAACAAAATTAAACTCAATGCTATGTGAAAGAGACATACTTAAAAAGAGGAATTCAGAAATGCTAAACATAAAGAAATGGGCAAAGTAAAAAAAAAAGTTTGCAATCATGTTAGCTGTGTAAGAATTAAAGAAAGAGGAAAGAAACACGGAAGATGGCTTGTCAGTCAGGATGGATTCATTTTAGAGAAAACAAACCTGAGAGGCACCTTCTGGCTGAGCTAGGTTAGAGCCACACACTCTCTTACAGACCAAGAGTTTTTAAGGATTTAGGGTGGGAGAGTTTATCAGAGGCTTGTCTCTTTGTTGTGCTTATCTGAGAGGGAGAGTTCTGTGTCTGTTTCCATATATCTTTCTGCAACTGCAGGCATATCCCCCAAGTCTGCTTTTAGCTTCCGTATGTTGGTGCACTTGAAGGGAAAGGAATGTGCTTATTAAAACCCACCATTTTACTGGGGCCCATTGTGTAAGGGTGAAGTTTTGTTGTTACCCAAGAGATTTTTCCTGTATCTCCCTCTGTGTCCCAGCTGTCTTATCTGTGTTTTACTGTCTGTTCTTTCTGGCTGCTTGTAGTTAGAAAAAAAGTGATTTCTTTGAGATCCATGAGGCTAGAAAGGGAGCTGGAACTTAAAGTGGCAGTGTTTGCCCAAAATGACAGTGCTCCTGCTCTGTCAAGCTGACAAAGTAAAATTCAGAATAAAAAAGCATTTAACCAGTCAAAAAGAAGAGTCATTATTTCTAAAGTTCATACTATAGAAAACATCATGAAGTGACCTAGAACAAAAAAAGTTAGTATCCTAGAAAATTAAATGTCAATGTATACTAAAATCATGTCTATTCAAAGAATATAAAGGTCTTTGGAGCACTGCATAATTCCAGGTCTGTAGCAGAGGAAGAACAAGGTAATCCTAGGACATCTTATTGAACAAAAATTTAAGAAAATGTTCAAAGATTGTTTTACAGGGATCAAAATGTCACCATGACACAGAATTTAATTTGAAGAGACAAAATTAGCTGAATTGGGACAATTTGTTTTTCAAAAATAATAATGATACAATTTACATTATACTACTATCCAAATAAAAACCTAGAAATATGTAGTGACAGTCACAAAAGCAGAAGACAAACTAAATGTTTCCAAATAATTTTTTATGTGTATGGAACAAGAACTGTATATCACATAAGTGAAAAGAGCTATCATGAAGTTAAAAATTATAATAATTACTAAACCACCAAAAACTCTCACACTTTTAGGTTAAAATATCTGTTATTGCTAACTTGTTTTTTACTATGCAGAAAACAAGAGGCAACAGTCACATAAAGCTATTATGAAAAAAACAGAAAATCATTTAAAAAATAGTTCTCAAACATACTACTCAAAAAACACCATAAAGCAAAATTTTTCAATAAAAGAACCATAAGAAAACACTGTAATATGGATTTCATATAAATAAATAAGCAATTGCTAACAGAAAATGCTCAAAGTGGACATTTAAAATCTCAGACTGAAAATATTCAATGAGAAACTGAAAAATGTGATAACAAATACCAAAAATAAATTTTAAAAAAGTCATTCATGAAGACTAGTAAGATGTTCAAAGAAATGTAGATGTCCCTAAAAATATAACAAGATGTCCAAAAAAATGAAAGCAACCAAGAAATAGAAAACAAAATGTAGAAAGAAGTATAAATAATTAGAAAGAAATTGATAAATTAGATGCATTTACACACACACACACACACACACAAACACACAAACATAGTTGTCCTTCAGTATCCATGGGGGATTGGTTCCAGAATCTATGGCAGATACCAAAAGCCCCAATGCTCAAGTTCCTTATAAAAATTGTGTTGTATTTGCATATAATGTGCACATCTTCCCTGTGTACTTTACTTTAAATCATATCTAAATTATTTATAATGACTAATATAATGTAAATGTTACACAAATAGTGTTAATACTGTATGGTTTAAGTAACAATTACAAGGAATAAAAAATCTCTACATGTTCTATACAGACACAATGTTATTTTTTTTTCAGATGTTTTTGATCTATGGTTGGTTAAATCCAAAGATGTGAAACCCTTGAATACACAGGGCAAACCTTATGTAAATAGATAAATAGATTGTGTGTGCATGTGTGTTTGTGTGTGTGTACATATAAACACACTTATAGGCAAACTTACAGGCAAAGATGATCCGACATAACTGTAATTGGAGCCATGGAAAAAGAATACTTAAACAATGGAGCAGAACTAATATACTAATATTTTACCACCATAATGCATGATATCACAGAAGATGACAGAGTAGAAACCTCCAGAATCCATCCTTTCATCCAAAAACTATTGCGGCAGTGAAAACTCTCTGAAGTAACGACTCTGGACCTCTTGTAGAATGTAGTTGAAACATGTCCAGCGTCCAGGGGAGAATGCGTTGAAGAAGCCAGTTAAGTTACAGTCACTTTCAGCCTTTTACATAAAAGTTACCCCATATCATATGTATGATAAGAGACTAATATTTAGAATATATAAGAACTTTCTACAACTCTACAGCAGAAAAACAAACAACTTAATAAAAAAATGGGCACAGAATTAGAAAAACAGATATTTCTCCAAAGAAGATATATAAATGGCCAAGAAGAACATGAAAAGATACTCAGCATCTTAGCTATTACAGAGCTGAAAACAAAAACCACAATGAGATACATCTTCACTTCTATTAAGATGATCATTAGTTTTAAAAAAGACAATAACACGAGTTGGTAAGGATCTACAGAAATTGGATTATTTATGTATTGTTGGTGGGAATGCAAAATGGTATGTATAGCTGCTATGGGAAACAGGTAGTTCCTCAGAAAGTTAGGAATTCCATACAACCCAACAATTTCACTCCTTGGTATATACCCAAAATAACTAAATGCAGGAACTCAAGCAGATATATCTGGATCAGTGTTTATAACAACAATATTGAAAATGCAAAAGGTAGAAACAACCTATTTGTTCATTAAGAGAAAAATGAAGAAGCAAAATATGATATATAGAAATAGTAGAAATAGTGGAACATTATTCAGTCTTAAAAATAAATGAAATTCCAATATATGCTGCAACATGAATTAATCTTGAAAATATTATGCTAAGGGAAATAAGCCAGACATAAAAGGCAAATATTGTACAATTCCAATTATATGATAAATCTAGAATAGTCAACTTCTTAGGGACATAAAGCATAATAGAAGTTACCAGGCCTGAGAGTAGATTAGGGTGGGGATTATTCTGTAAAAAGTACAGGGTTTCTGTTTAGGATGATGAATAATTCTGGAAATACATAGTGGAAATGGCTACATAAAATTACGAATGTATTTTATGCCACTGAATTCTACACTTAAAGTGATTATGTATATATTGCCACACTAAAAATGCAAAGAATACTATCACACAAAAACTCTATAAATAAAAGTGTTGGACATCTGCTTCAGATCAGACATGTAAATCCGTGGTCTTTGTTATTCACATCCTTACAACAGAAGAAAAAATGAAAACAAGACAAAACAGAGCACACTAAAAGTTAATGACTTTTCAGGAACCCATCAGAAAACTGAGATTGCAGGGCATCTGCTCTCCAGAAATCTGGGGACACAGGTGCATCCGAAGAGTCATGTATAACAGGAGTGCCAACATTTTTTGCACCAGGGTCCAGTTTCATGGAAGACAATTTTTCCACTGACCAAGGTTGGGGAATGTTTCAGGATGCAACTGTTCCACCCCAGATCATCAGGCATTCGATTTTCATCAAAAGTGCACAACCTAGATCCCTTGCATGCACAGTTCACAGTCAGGTTCACAATCTTATGATAATCTAATGCCACCACTGATCTGAGAGGCAGAGCTCAGGTGGTAATGCTCACTTGCTGCCATTCACCTGCTGTGCCACCTAGTTCCTAACAAGCCACAGACCTGTACTGGTTCACTGCATAGTGATTAGGGACCTGTGTTGTACAAGATCCACTTATCTGGAGCTGAAGCTACTCAAGTCATGCACTGGTAAAACACTTACATGTTTATTTTGATTAATTTCTGGAAGCTGAATGTGGACTAGCGTAAGTGAGAATCTACTAGGGACTTCAGTCTTAGAGTCTACACTCTTTCTGAGGCTTTACTTCCAGGCTCTCTACCAAAGTATTCACAGTAAAAGTGCTGGGATAAACACTTTATGGCTTTAGGACAGAAGGGATAATAGGCTTTACAAAATTGATGACATTTTGAAATATGCCAATACTGTTTCCATAGGAAAGGTCTAATATCCAGAGGAAAAGACTATCAGAGCCTTATCCACCTGAGAAAAAGAATTTTCCCCCACTAAAATCCCCTCTAGCATTCTTGTTTCTACTAAGGTGAAGGCACGGTGAGGGGGAGCTATAGCATTGGAGAAACTCTCATGAAACCTGTAATGCCTTGAGACACAAATCTTCTAAAAGACTGAGATATGATCACAACATTATGGAATAATTAGCCCCCACTGCAACTTACTACCAAACCAGCAAGACTCCAAGACAATAATAATGAATGAAATTGAAATAAACTAAATCAGAAAATAATACTAAATATGGAGAGTAGATAAAAACAACACCAGAAACATAATATCTTTAGGCACTTAGAACTACAGCAGATATTTAACAAGCCTGGCTTCTCAGCAGAGTGACATACCTCCTTACTGTAATGAGGTTTTTCTTTCTTTGTTTTTTTTTTAACCTGAGTTTCTATTTTGTAATACATTATGATTTGTTTTCAACAAAATCTTACAAGATGTGCCAAAAGGCAAGACAAAGAAGATAGAAGAGATAAAGCAAGCATCAGAACCAAACTCAGCTATGAGATAAATGTGGGAAATATCAAATAACAATTTAAGATAACTGTAACATGTTACAGTCTCTAAAGGAAAAAAGTAGACAACACAAGAAAGATAATGAAACAATACGCTTTCATTAGTACATGAAATTAGTACATGAAAATTCTAAGAGAGAATCAAGAGGGAAATGCTATAAATCAAAACACTGCAACAAAAATTAAGACTACCTTTGATAGACTCATCAATAGATTAGACATAATCAAGGAAAGAATCAGTGAGCTTAAAGATAGGTCAACATAAACTTCCCAGGCTGAAATGCAAAGATAAAAAAGGAACAAAATAATTTTCTTAAAGGACAAATTCAAGAACTGTATGATGATTTTTTTAAAGGTACAATATGAGAATACTTGGAATATGAGAAGGGAACAAAAGAAGAGTAGAACAAAATTATTTGAAATTACAATTGGTGAAAACGTCATAAAAATTAATAACAATCACCATCTACAGATCAATAATGCCCAAAGAACACTGAATCAGGAAAAAACCTTATACATAAATATCTCATTTTTAAACTGCAGGAAATCAAAGGCAAAAAATATACACATTGAAATTGAGGGAGTATTTTGCTGTATTAGTCCATCCTCACACTGCTATAAAGAACTGCCTGAGACTGAGTAATGTATAAAGAAAAGAGGTTTAACTGACTCAGAGTTCCACATGGCTAGGGAGATGTAGGGAACCTTACAATCCTGGCAGAAGTTCTTCTTTTAAAACCATTAGATCTGAGGCCGAGTGTGGTGGCTCACGCCTGTAATCCCAGCACTTTGAGAGGCCGAGACGGGTAGCTCATGAGGTCAAGAGATCGAGACCATCCTGGCCAACATGGTGAAACCCCGTCTCTACTAAAAATACAAAAAAATTAGCTGGGCGTGGTGGCGCATGCCTATAGTCCCAGCTACTGGGGAGGCTGAGGCAGGAGAATTGCTTGAACCTGGGAGGTGGAGGTTGCAGCGAGCCGAGGTCGCGCCACTGCACTCCAGCCTGGCGCCTGGTGACGGAGTGACACTCTGTCTCAAAAAAAAAAACCATTAGGTCTTATAAAAACTCACTTGCTATCACAAGAACAGTACATAGGGAACCATCCAATGATTTAATTATCTCCACCTTGTCCCACCCTTGATATATGGGGATTATGACAGTTCCGTCTGAAATTTGGGTAGGGACACTGAGCCAAACCATATTAGTTGTCAATGGAGTAACAAAATTAAGAAGTAGAGTGAACTTCTCTTCAGAACCAAAGTAAACAAGAAGAGAGTAGAGTGAATTATTGCAAACACACACACACCAACACACAATGACACACTGACACAGCAACCTTAAATGCTATATGAGATAAAATTATCCCTTAAATGCAAATGAGTGTGAAAAAAACTCAAAAACATAAGAAACTCATTACAAATCAACAACAACAACAAAAAAAAACTTTTCCTCTAAGAAATGTTAAAGAAGTTTGTCAGGGTGAATAACAATATAGGTAAAACAAAACAAAAAAAAAACCTAGATTTACATATTTTTTTAAAGTAAAGCATTAAGAAGTACATAAAAAAAAAACCTCTTATCTGTATTTTTTTTTGAAAGAAAGAAAAAGAGAGGAAAGAAAGTGAGAATGAAAGAAAGAAAAAAAAAAGAATGTAAGAGGGAAAGAAAGAGGAAGAGAAAGAGGGAGAGAGAACGGGATTCTTGTTCTATTGCCCAGGCTAGAATGCAGTCTAAAAATGGGTATTAAAAACCCCTTTTATACCAATAATTGTGCTTAACAATGGAGACAGGAAGGAATAAGAGATGAAAATAACAAAGAAGCAGCCAACCAATATTTTATTTCAACCTGTGAAATGCTATGCAATTGCTGAGGAGTGATTTACTTCCAATTATGTGGTCACTTTTAAAATAGGTGTAATGTGATACTGAGAAAATTGTATGTTTTGTGGATTTGGGGTGGAGAGTTCTGTAAATATTTGTTAAGTTCACTTGTTGCAGGTCTGAGTTCAAGTCCTGGATATCCTTGTTAATTTTCTATCTCATTGATCTGTCTAATATTGACAGTATAATGTTAAGGTCTCCTACTATTACTGTGTGGGAGTCTAAGTCTCTTTGTGAGTCATTAAGAACCTGCCTTATGTATCTGGGTGTTCCTGTATTGGGTGCGTATATATTTAGGATCATTAGCTCTTCTTGTTGCATTGATCCTTTCACCACCATGTAATGTCCCTCTTTGTTTCTTATGGTCTTTGTTGCTT